>BPLQ01004858.1:0-17101 GCA_021605075.1 Caerostris darwini
CGATACTAAAATCTCATGTCACCAAGCGCCAATCAATCGGACATTGGCGTAAACGGGAGTTCAAGCTTCCGGATGACTGGTGTTATACATCGTGAAATTTTAGTAACTTTTGGAAACTGCCCTTAATATTTGATAAGTTGGAATGCTAACATATATTTTTAAAACTTAAACGAAGGAAAATATATAAAATGATAGCTCAAAGGTAATTCAGTCTTACGATTGTAAGCATGAAAAACTTCTTTTCCCAACAGTTGTTTTTCTTGTAAATAACAACATTTGCTTTAATATTCCATTTTCATAAAATGTACAGTAAAATAAAATTCTAATGACAAATGGCAATGTAGATATGCACATTATGATAACATTTTTATCTAATTTTTATTTTCTTCAAATTTAAGTTTTGTCATTTTCAATACTATAATTTATTATCACTTAGACGAAAAATTGTGTACTTAATTATAGTATTGTAAACATGCTTCCTTCTATCCACTGACAACAGCACCCCCTGTGGCGTTCAGGAGAAATTGTCAGTTGGCCTACAGAACCCCGGCGAGGTCTGTAGGCCAAGTATATTTCGCGCAGCCGAATATCGGTTTTTCGTTTTAGATTTCGTTTGGTTTGTCGCTCTACGGTCATCTTGTGCATACGAGGGCTAAACAGACCTGGACCTACAGTTTAAAGTGGATTCCGCACCACTAAAAAAACATCCATGCCACCGCCAGAATTCGAACCTAACGCCTGGGATATCAAAGGCCAGAGCGCTGCCACTTGGCCACCAATCCGCTTTCTACTTAGAAGTGGAGTCCTTCCACCAATCTATCATTATTTTTAAATGCATTAAATATTGTGTGTCTCTAATTGTATGTGTGTGATGTTTGTGCGTGTGTCAATAAAGCTGTGTGTACTTCAACCTGTGCCTCAAGTATCTCAACTCAACTCAGCCAGTTACAATCTGGTTGCCCAGCCTGCACACTACAATATGTCATTTTTCTTAGTTTGTTTCTTAAACTCGTTGTATGTTTGAATCAATATCCATGAAACAATCTACGATATTCTTTAAATATGTATTCCCTGAAATTGCTTCCAGTTTCTATCATTCCTTATCATGATCTTGAATAGAATTTAAAAAAAAGAAGTTTGGCCTTAAAAAAAAAAATGAGATTTTTTTTTCAATCCTATGAGGTCATTTCAATAAAATTCTGTTGAAACACATATTTTACATTTTTTTTTATTGATGCATGATATTAAATGAAAAATTGAAAAAAAAAGTTAAAATATTAAGTTTCAACAGAACCAGAATAAATTTACCAGATTAAAAAATATATTTTACTCAAATATATGAAATTTCATTTTCCTAATAACATTTTTTTGCAAAAACGTTTGGTTAATTTGACAGCCATCAATTGCAGAATTGTTTCTACTTTTAAAATAAATACCTGAACCTTATTTCACTCTTTAAATGTCGGTACGATTTCACGTTGAAGAGAGCGACTATCTTGACGAAAATTCTGTCAGAAGACTTGGCTTATTTTTGCTCTTTTTGGCGAGATGCGAATATTTTAAGGGTAAAGGAAGAGCAACTGGTTTTACAATGCATTTGCTTTATCACAATAAATAAAAAAATTCTTTTTTTATAGGTATAATCGGTTAGTAATTTTGTTGTTTCAGTGATTAATTTAGAAGTAATACATCTTTCTAAAAAATAAATATAAATAAAATTATAAATAATTAAAAATTATATTTTATTAATTTAAAAAGTAGAGGATGGTGTGTAGGATGAAGCAGGGTTTCAATATATGTTTTATTATAATGTTTGTATTATTATATTACAGTCTAACTAATATATGAAATATGAATATGTTTAACATTTTTGGAGATAAAAATTTAGTCCATAAATTTGCTTTTATAGAGATATTTTCAGATTAAGTTGTTATGTAAAAAAATTATAAATTATGCAAAAATTCCAAATTATGACTAAAAAGATTCAGATTTTTAGATTTTAACTTTTAGATTTAGATTGTAACTTCGAATATAGATGGCGAACAAATATATAGAACATTATATGAGGTATATTTTTCTCTTTGTAAAATTAATTATTATATGCATAAAATAACTGAGTAATGATTTTGACTAAATCGGCTGTACTATGTAATTCAAAAAATCATCCTTCTGCTTAATAATAATAATTAGCCTGGTGTTAAAATCGTTGTAAATAGTATAGTAGTATGCAAATATTATTTTTTTAAATTGTCTGTTGAAATGTAACATTTTATATTGTGCGTAAATAAAACTTATAGCAAAATAAACACTTTTTGTAACAAAAAAAATCTTTTAAGAAACTATTACTAAATTAAACTCGTAAGTAGCGTAAGTTAGTGATAGCGCCTTGGATTTTTTGCTCAATTCTTTGCTCAAAATAAGCCAAAGTACCAGTTTGGCGACTTTTCCCTCCGAGTGGCAACCCTCCTCGCACGGACGAAGACACTTTAGTTCATCATTCACTTACACGGATTTCATCCTCTTCCCGTTTCTATTATCCAGTGTGTCTTCAATTTGTGTGTGCTTGATAACTGCATGGTCTATCTGTACGATCTGAAATCGATTAGTGAAATATAAATTTTTTTTTAAAGTTCTGTTGGATTGGATTTCTTATGGTTTAAAGGATTTCGATGTGAGGTTAGTGATTTTATTATTTTTTTCCTGTCTTGAGTTTATGTTAAACAGGAAAGTCTGGTTTTCAAGATAGTTTTTAATTTAAAATAGCTTGTGAATTCTATATTAGTTGATTATTATAGATTGTCTGTTTATGAAGATGTTTTAAAATTAATATTCATAAATTTTGTAAGATTGTATTGTCTTTTTATCATTTTTAGTCGATTGTTTTTGGATTTTTTTTTTTTATTTTACAGAGTTTTTTTTTATGCGTGAAAATTGTTTTTTAAAATATTTTAATCTAGTATAAAATCTAATGGGTTATGTTTGATGCAATAAAATATATTGTTTGAAATTTTGATTTTCATTATGAATTGAATAATTAATAATACCCGAATAAATAAATAAATGATAATTCTAAAGAAAAGCCCTTGTGATAAGTAACGTAATAAGTATAGTTTAATAAGTGTAGTAACGTAATAAGTATAGTATAGTATAGTTTATTAAGGAATGTAAACTTTTAAAATACCTCTCGGAAATTTCTAAAAAAATATATTAATGAAGTTTTGTGCTATAAAAATTTAAAATAGTTTCGGATGCATTTCAACCTAAGAAATTGGTATTCTATGTATTTTTAAATATCTGCTAGTACATTGCCAATCAAATGTCAAATTTCTTTTGTTAACATTTTTCGGCATTTATAACATTCGGCATCTAAGGCATGTAATAAAATGCATTGCCACCCAATATTTCACTTGCCAACATTATTTAGACCACAATTTTATTTTAATTTAATAAATTTATTAAAGTAATTTAAAGTTTTACTTTGTAATAAATTATCTGTAATAAAGCGTCTGTAAATTTTTCATTTTAAAAAAAAATTATCTTTCTTCTTATTGTGTAAACCATCGTTTTCCAAAATGAATCCATTTTTAAACGAATAAAAATTAGAATATCCCTTGCCACTAGGTTTGGTTTGATTTGTCGCTCTACGGTCATTTTAAGCACACGAGGGATAATCAGACCCTGACCTACAGTTTAACGTGGATTCCAAACCACTCACAAACATCCATGCCCCCGCCAAGATTCGAACCTGAAGCCTGGGGTACCAAAGGCTCCTTACACTGGGAGGTACGATAGATACTGATGACCGAAAAGTACTTCCATTGCTTTTGAAAAGTTCATGAAATCCGATTGTTCTAAATTGTAGTGACATTTAAGTGGGTCGGAAAGAACGTAATGGATAGCTCGTTGCGTTTTTCGAATCAAAGATGATTGGTTCGGAACTCCACAAGCTATTACATCTAAAAGCTACTGTGCACGCATTGTGGATGGGAAGGGAACGTAGAAAAAAAAGAGAAGGTTACAAACCCCTTATATCAGCGGTCGTCAAACAACAGTCCACAAAAACATTTTTGGTGGTGTGGTTGCAGATAAATTATTTGCCTTGTTCTATGTCTATGTGAAGCTGAACTCAATAGTCTCCCTTTAGAGGGATAAAGTAATAAGCCGATTGCTTTCTCTGCGCCAAGTAGTCAAATTATTTTTCTAGTAACAAAATATTCCAAAATTTCAATGATGGCTTGACTTTTTGGTAATTTGATGGTAATTTGAGATATATTCTCGCTGATCTCAATTTATCCAAATGTTAAATAAAATACTACAGATAACAGAATTTGACAAAATAAAGAATGAAACCTTTATAAAGGAACTACTCTAACCTTTATAAACTCGAAATTATTGAATTCATTGCCTATGACGGCTGACAAATTCCATTTTAAAATACAAGCATCGTTGCTCGTACTTTCTAGTAAAATATAAATAAGAAGAATAAATTTGAAAAAAAAAGAAATTGATAAAACTTCAGATCAAATAGATCATAGCATTTTAATAGTTTGATCGATAATTAGAACATATTCACTTTTATTTCAAGTACTAGTTGTACTTCATAAAGTAATAATCCCCAGAAAGAAAAAATAAATGTGGTACACCATAACCTTAGCCATGCCTTAAAATAAACATCCTCTGACATATCAAATATTTAAGAGTAAGAAAGAACTTTATATCCAAAAGCGCTTTGTAATTTGTTATTTCTTGGTTCTACATATTTCACGCATTGAAACACAATATGTTCAACTGTTTCTAGAGTTTTACAAAGAGCATAATGGAAATGAAGTCAGGCCAAATCTGTGAAATTGAGAATGCGAAACCTGGGTTGAAGAATGTCTTCTTTTCAATGAGTAGGAAAAAACCTACGAAAAGGTTTAATACTATCGAAACAACAGAATTCCTAAACTTATTTGCCATCTATCCACTGTTCTGTTGTTTTTATCTGTGCTTTGTTTTTATTGAATTAGGTGGTACCCAGATAAATTATTTGCCTTGCTCTATGTCTATGTGAAGCTGAACTCTCTAGTCTCCCTTTAGAGGGGCAAAGTAATAAGCCTAATATTTTCTCTGCACCAAGTAGCCAAATTATTTTTCCAGTAACAAAATATTCTAAAATTTCAATGACGATGAGTGAATATTCAAGCTTGCGTAACTGACAGATATTTTTCGCTATTAAACGAACTAAACATATCCTTGCAAGTGCAATTTAAAGGACACTGCCAGGTAAAATGGATGCATTTCGAAAGAAGATATTATTGTGAAAAGCGCTGTTGACTGGCAAACATCCGGCAATTTTTTAAAATTTTGATGAATATATGAGAAAGAAGAACGCCAAACGACCGGTTTTAAAAATTGTTCAACAGTACCTACAATCGCTCTCAGAATGTTTTCTTATTACCTTCTCCTCCTCCTCCAAAAGAAAAATCCTGGACATAGCAGTATGGAAATAATAATCCATTTAAAGTAAACATTGAAGATAGCGAGTTAAGTATGATTGAAAGAGAAAGCCTCGTCAACTTATCATCCGATCTCAGTCTCAAAACTAACCTTATGAAAACCTTTTGCTCTCCATTTAAAACACTTATCCATTGTTGAGTGAAAAAATTTGATTTAATTTTCAACAACCTATTTATGCAAAAAGACATTTTTATCTGCCACAGTAATTAAAATATTGCACCTGTCTCTGCTTGAAATTAAAGCGCCTCTTAGTCTTCAATAGCTATAAATTTTAAACAAGCAGGAAAATAAATATAACACTGAAAGTTATAATACTTAAATAAACTTTATTATTTTGTCTTAATTAAACTTTAATAATTTTGTTATTATTCAACATTCCTTTTAAAGATAATAGTTATGATTAACTGAGCATTAATAATTTTTCTGTAATTAAATAACTACTTCTTCATTGGCGCAACATCCCGATGGTGGGCCAAGACCTTCTGCCTACTGGTAGATTTTGAGACAGGAGATGTTTTATATTTAAGGGGTAGGGTTGTCCGCCGTACGCCTAAAAATAACCATTTAACTTTTTTATATTAAATAGATGCATTTCATGTTAATAAAATAGATCTCTAATCATTATCTTACAAATTTATTTATATTTTCAAAAAAATTCATGTTAGTGGCCCCTGGTATATAAAATAGCGGATTTAGTGATCCTCGATGTCGGAATGGTTTTCGACCACTGCTTTAAATGTTTCCCATGGGACTGTTCTTCAAAATAAAAGGGATATAACTTCCTCTACATAATTCCTAAAAATTGTAAATGAAGGTCTCGTCTTCAGAAGGAATGATGAGTGCGATCTAATAGCGACTCACTGAAGTCAGCATCCGACTAGATTTCTTTTAATTCCAATTTTTTAAAACGTTTCCTTGATCTAAAGAACTTTTTTGACATAATACGAATCATTTTGTTAAAAAAAATAGCCACAAATTAGAGGCTCTTTTCTTGCGCCGTGAAAATGCAAATTTTGAGTAAACAGAAAAAAAATTGAACATGACGTAATTTATAATCTTTATATATCAGGTAATTGAATTCCTAAATTTATTTAAATGGAACTGTTTAGTGAAATTATTTACATATATGATTTAATTGAAATTTATTTAATTGAAAATAATATAAACCTAATTTTATTACACTCAAATATTAAATAAAAGTATTGTTTCTTCTTCGTTGGCGCAAAGGCCGTCTGTCTACTGGCAGTTTTTAAGACGGGAGATATTTTCTTTTTATGGGGTAAAGTTGCCAGTCCTACGGCCAACGCTCTAGAGTCAAATAATACCGGGACCTACTGTTTAAAGAGGATTCCGAACCACTACAAACACTGATAGCACTGCCGGACTCGAACCCGAAACCTGTGGCACCGAGCGCCAGTCATACGATTATCGGGCCCTAAAGTATTATTTACCTTAAAATTTAATATTTTTATTCAGTGCGGAAAAATTTTACCCAAATAAATATATTTTAATAATTACTCTGTTAGTTGTATAACTGAAAAAAAGTTTTGTTTTTAACATTAAAATTTGTTTAGATAAGTTGTTCAATAGAAAGTAAATAATTAGTTCATGGGATGAGAAACCAGCATATGGGATTATAAACTGTTTTATTTCCCTTCCTCAGGGAAAACCCAAAAATAAAGATTTAAGAGAAAACGTTTGCATTCTTGAATCTTAATTTTAGTATAACTTGAAAAATCTAAATTAGCTTTACTGCGACAACCAATGGAATGTTGAATTCGAGGTTCTAACTACTCAATGATTTTTCTGTCTCAGTCTTAAGTTTTTCTAAAATTAATAAATAACATTTTTTAAAATTATTTTTGCACCATGTGCTCTTATAGTCTTAATTTATTCTTGTAATAATTCGTCTCACAATATAGAATAATCTGTCTTAAGAAATATAGATTTTCTTGTTTTATTTTTTTTATGGAAAAATGCATAATTAAGAAAAATCCAAGATAATGGAAAAAATGTATAATTAAATTATGTATCGCATAAATTTAATTTTGTCAACAGTTAGGTAATATTAATTTTTTTATTCCAATTTTATCACTATTTTACATTTAAAAATATAGAAATATTTGATTTCTCAAAGAAATGATTTAAGCTCTACATTACTTTTATTTAATAAATAGAAAAAATGAATACGTTTGTATATTTTTAAGACACTTAAGGACTGGTGAATTAGAATTTAACTTAAAAAAACCTTTTTACGAATTTTGATTATTTTTTATATTATTAAGTGCAAGAGATATAAAAAAACTTACAAGGTTATCTTAATTTACGTACTGTACATTTTCTTACTTAATTGGATAGATTTGACAGTTTATTTTGAATGCTTATCAAAAGGTTAAAAAATTACGAGGAAGTTACATTTATAAAACAGCATCTACTAAAATTAAGATGGCGGAAATTAATGCATTGGATAATTTCATTTTAGTGTTTCCTCTTTGTGACATTTCGAGATAAATTATTTAAGAAAAGAGAAATATTTATAAAGCATGCCTTTTAAAAAGAAAACATATTATTTGTTTAATATTAGATTGGGATATTTTTACTATATTTTATTTAAGATGAAATCTTCTAAAAATCGTTTGGTTTTTTTTTTTCTAACTCTCTGCATTTTTACTCTTTATTATTTAAACCGAGGTGTCAAACTTTTTTTGTTCTTTGAGCTGCATTAGAAGGGAAAAAATTGTCATGGACAGCATTTAAAAAAAAATTTCGAGTCATATTTAAAATATATTAATTTAACGGTTACTAAGTAAAAAAAAAAAATAGAAATAGTACGTAATATAATATGTAATTTTATTTAAAATGGGTTTTTTTTTAAATTTATTTTTAATGTAGTTTTATTTAAATTATTGTGAAGGTTAAAAGATTTTAATCATGAAAATAAAAAATAGTTTATATATATGGTTTATTCATGCTTTCTTTAATTTTTCATATTTAAATAAAATAGAAAAAATTCCTTAGCTGCACCATTCTATATATTTTTATGCAATTAGAGTTTTAGAAAATAATTAAAATAGTCACATAAAATGTTTTATGGAAATTTACAATGTCACTGCCGGCAGCATTCATATCACCGCTGAACCTCATGAAAGCCAATAACCACAGGTTTGATATTGTGATTGAAGTTGCAGCGAGCAACTAGACGAGACATTATTATATTCAGAGAAAAATATGGAAAAAGAACAATAAATCTTATGCATAACTCAGTAATCTTTACAGAATATTTCATCACATTTCTCAATTCTTTTGTACGAAATATTAATTAGACTATCCAATTCATTTATTACATTCTCATCGATATGTCTTCTATAATTTAAATAAACCCGACTCGTGGCGCAGTGGCAATGCTCGCCGCTGGTGAGCATTAGGGCAGAGGTTCAGTCCATTGGCGGATTTGTTGTAGACACTTTCAAAAAGATACGAGATTCGATGTCGTTTGGAATGTGTCAGCCTCTTGCCTCGTTTGTCGTGGGAGTTTACCGGGTTTTCTCCCTTCCCATTTAAATGCGGGGTACTTCCCACTAAAAGTCATCCACGCATAGCACAGCGACTCGGAGCCAAGTCAGACTTCTGCCTCCAACACAACAGAAGCTGCCCCTTTCCCTCCATCCATGAACAGATTACTCATGGGATTTCCGTCCATCACTGTAGGAGACACACATAATTTAAACAAAGAAACATATAAATTATTTCCTTAAGAAGCTTTTGGACAAATTTAATGTCATAATGCTTTATGCTGTTGCAAACGTACCCTTATGGCAGTGCGCGCTACATTTTACTGACCAAGCTGTTGTCACTGCTTTGAAATAGGAGAAATCTTCAATGACGATTATAAGAGAACCTTGCATAATCACAGATTATTGAATTTATGATTTTTCATCGTGCACAAATACAGGATTTCCATTTATACGTAAATACAGGGTTGTTACTCCTGAAAGTTGTCTCGAAAATTATAGTTGGCCCCCTCTAAAAAGATAACGTTATCATAAAGATTTAAGCAATCAGTGACTCTTAAATATCTTCTGTTTTTAGATAACTCAATCAAATTAACATATTAATTTAATGAAATCAAGTATTATAATGTGTGCAGGTTGTGCAGCTGGATTGCAACTGGGTGTGGTCGGATTGAGTTACTTGAAGCACAGGTTGGAGAACTCACAGCTTTATTGACACGCGCACAAACACCACACACATACAATCATAGACATCCAATATTCAACACATTTAAGGATAGATAAGTATAAATTCGTGGAAGGATTGCAATTCTAAGTCCAAAACCCGATACTTGGCTATACTCAGGGTGCGCGTAGCCAACTATCGGGTTTTCGGTTTTATATAATTCCTCTCCAGGTGAGAGTCTATAGGCCAACTAATAATACACAGGGTTGCGTTAAAAATATTTCCTCGCGGGGTGAGAGACTAAACTAAGTGTTTCTCAGCTCTGCAGCGTAGGTTGCGCGGTACGTCTTGGCTGAGAGTCGACACCGGAGGACCATTTCTCCTGAATACAAGAAGCGCTCTTGCCAGTGTGTTGGGAGGAAACACGGTTACATCCTGCATTTTCTTCCCTTTTTTTATGATTTGAGTATGCTTACTGATGTAACAGAATTGGATAGATATACGCTAATATTTACTAAGCCAAAGGCTTATTGTATAGAGGTTTAGTATTATTACTTAAACTATTTATTTTTGTAAAATTTTTTTATACTTATATTAGAAACTAGTATGTAATTTATTTTAAACAGCGATTGATTGAATTTTATGATTTAAATACCTTGAGTTTATCCCATAGTAAGTAATCCCAGGGGTGTTTTACTATTCCATGTTGGAGTTTCACGTTGCTTTTATTTTCTCATTTTACAGCATCTTATAAAAAAGTTGGAAAGAGACATTCTACATTAAATTAGAATCTTTATAATAATTACCTCAAGTGAGTTCTAAGTATTTTATAACCGCATAATTATTATTTTACTACAAAAACTTAGCATTTAACTTATTATTTCTGAAATACTCCTTAATGTTTATAGTTTTGAGGATGACTTTTAAAAGAAATTATCCCATCTTTGTTGTCGTATGGAAAAAGCCAAAATCAAAAAACATATAGAAAAATCTTAGTATGAGTTACCCACTTGTATTGTACTATCTCCACTGAATTTCATTGTTTTGAAGATAGTAAAATTGTAACACGACGCTACAAATAAGAATGCCTCGAACATAAATCGGAAACGAAAGGATACTTCGTTCATTAATAGATTTATTATAATTACCGTAAGAACAGTTTTAATTGAACAATATATACAAAATATGTAATTTCTAACACATACATTGCATACCTATTAATTTCCAGTTTTTAAAATAGTACTTTTTATCTTATTTATCGTAACGTGTGTTTTATATCATAGTTTTGATCATTGATCAATTAAAATGCAATTAAAAAGTTAACGTGATTTATGTATAAATCAATCAATGCTGAAGACAAAATAATATGGAAAGCTTGCTTTTCCGAAGTTTAATCATGATGCGGAAAATTTGATTCGATTTTGACCTTGTAGTCAAGAATCATAATTTATAATAACAAATTTGTAAATTAAATATGCCCTTGGATCTCCGCTTAATCGCAAAAACAACAGTTAAAATTAATGATAATTTAGTAAGACGAAGTAAAATAACTGAAATGTTCTTCTTATTTTTCGTAAAACTCATTATTAAAGAAATTTATTATGTATTCAAAGAAGTAGTATGTAAAATAGGTTTAAAAAGGAGAGAAAAATTAATTTTTTAGTTATTGAATGTGACATTTGTAAAGCAAACATATTCTGCGTCCAAAATGTAACCAAACTAAATATTACTCTGAAGGTATACTCAGTGAACAAATTATTATGCATACTTCCATGTTATTTCAACGGGAAACGTTACAATCGCTGATCCTTAATTCTAGAAAATGACCTTGGATAGAAAATAGTCATAAGAATTTTGAGCTAACTTCTTTCGGCTTAATGGCAAATTGACTAGCGCTCTGGCCGTTGACACCACAGGTTTCAAGTTCGAATAATGACTGTAACATGGATGTTTGTTGGCATTTCAGAATCTACGTTAAACTGTAGATTCCGGTCTAATTAGTTTAAAGTACGCATAAAATAACCGCAGAGTGGCAAACTAAACTAACTAAGCTAACTTTTGTAATTCTCCATAAAAATGAGGCAGCCTGATGGCCAATTGGCTAGCTCTCTGGCCTTTGGTACCACAGGCTCTAGGTTCGAATTCTGGAGGTTGCATGGATGTTTGTGAGTTGTTCGGAATCCACCTTAAAATGTAGGTCACGGTCTAATTAGCCCAATGTGCGCAAGAAATTACCGTAGAGCGGCAGACCAAACCTAAAATGTGATAGGATTGAAAAAAATTTTCTAATAAAAAGAATTGCCATTGAGTAGGAAATCATGGATTTAGTATTTATTTTGCATATCAATTTATGAGTGAAATAAATGCGTTTTTGACTGCAAAGCATTGCCATAGAATAAAAAGATCTCGCATAATTATATTGCTTTGAGAGTTAAAAATCAAACAATTTTTAAATTATTACCAAATTATATAATTAGTAAATTTTGATTATTGCTAAAGTATCATCTTCTTCATTGGCACAAATGCCCCATGGCCCTGTGGGCCAAGGTCGTCTGTCTATTGGCAGATTTCGAAACAGATGTTATCTTTTCACGGGGTATGGTTGTCAGTCCTACGCCATTACAAACATTCATTGCACCCGATACCTGTGGTACCGAGCGCTAGTCTCTCGGCTATTAGGCCCTAATCTTTACTATTATTATTTATTTACTACTGTGCCCAAAAAATAAGGCCAATTATTTTTTTCAAACACTTTTTATTTATTCTTCCAAATTTATTTCATCGCCTAAGTAATCCCCTCCGGACACAAAGCACTTATACCGACGTTTTTCCAGTCCTCAATGCATGTTAAAAAGTCATCTGCTGACTTTGAAAGCCATCAAGGATGACCTTCAGAGCGCGCAGCGATTCAAGTTGAATTTCTTAAATCGATGGTTGTGGAACGATATGGGTTTCATTTTCACGAAGAAAATGGAAAAAGTCACGAAGAATCAATGCAGTGTGAGCTGGCGCATTCGGTGTTTTCGGTACCAATCGAGATTGGACGCGTTTGAGGCCCAAAATGGAATTGGCCGATCCTTTTGAAATTCCAACATCGCCTGCAAAGACGGTTTGCAAGAACCAAATCTTTAATTTCTTGGACGTCAGCTTCGTCGGTTGAGGTTGATGGTCGGCCAGAGGGCCTTTCGTCTTCAACGCGTTCTCTGCCTTCTTTGAACTGTTTATATCACTTCTAAACATTTCTTTCCGATATAGGAATGTTCACCGAATGCCTTCTGCAACATTCTATACGTTTCCGCAAACAAAATGTAATGCAAGTTCTACGCTCAATGAATTCAGACATTTCAAAAATCGTCGGAATCAGTTTTAGCGTCTCACAAAGCCAAGCGTAACTCAAAGACTAATTAATATTTTGACGTCAAATTTCACACAGATGTCAAGGACAGTTTTAGCAAACTAAAAAAGAAAAAAATTTGAAATTCCACAAGCCCCGGGAATTTTAATCTGAAAATTGGTCTTACTTTTTGGGCACAGTAGTATAAGAAATGTCACTGCTCAATTTCAGAAGTGTCATACATATACCTTGATGCGATTAATTCTAATGATAGACGAAATAAATTGCTCTCCTTAAAGAATAACATACAAGTGATTATAATAATTTGCCACTATGTATATAATTCACTTAGAATAGAATTGATAAAAGATGAATTTCATGCAGAAATATTCAGGTATAGAACTAATTAGTAATCGGAAAGCATATTTGTGCAATTTCTTGTATTTAGGAAACAATTATTCAAGTCATGCAATACGAATTTCGTGTCGTTGAATAATTTAACCTGTTGTTGTTCTGTGTAGATTTATTATCGTATTTCATACCCTATTGTTACTATGCATCTTGAAATAAAAGATATATTTCAAATTCATTTTGTCAGTAATCAACTACATAATAAATAGCCAAATTTAATATATTGTAAAAGAATCACGTAGCGATGCTTTGTGTAAAGCGGTAAAACGGGTATATCAACATATGTATTATTTTAATTCATTTCGTGAATTCCGTTTTCCCATGGTTTTTTTTAGCCGTCTGTAATGGAATTTCTGGTATTTTATACGTGCAAAATGAGAAACGCATATTTTTTTTAATAAAAGATTACTTCTTCGATTGCCAATCTTTAAAGATTCCTGGTAGAATTTATGAAATCTAACTTTTAAAAACTTACTTTTTTTAGCATAACTTTTAAAAATTATTTTTTTCTTTTTAAATTTTTATATAATTTTATTAACAGTAAGTTTAGCTGACGAATAATTAGTTATATTAAGACATAGAAGAAGAATTTTCTTCCTCTGTTTTAAACTACAGTTTGACCTTTTTTTCCTTTGAAGGTGTCTTCGTAAAATTTAATTCTTCTTCTTCATTGCCGCAATAGTCTGATGGTGGACCAAGGCCGCCAAGGTGCCTTACTGGCAGATTTCGAGACTGGAGATGTTTTCTTTTTACTGGATAGGGTTGTCAGCCCTACACCCAACGCTCTACAGTCATTTTAGACCGATGATGAAAGGCCTGATGGCTGAGTGGCTAGTACTCTGGCGCTCAGTACCAACAGGTTTCGGGTTTGAATCCTGGCAGTGCCATTGATTATTTGTATTGGTTTGGAATCCACTTTAAGCCGTAGGTCCTGGTCTCATATGATTGTAGAGCGTCACGGAGCCCAATCAGACTTCTCACCTACATCATTCCCAAACTGAATAGGGGCAACTCAGCTCTAGACACAGTGATGTGGTGTGGTGTAGTAGTAGTCATATTAGACCGGGACCTACGATTTAAAAGTGGATTCCGAACCACTACAGACATCCATGGGACTCGAACCCGAAACCTGTAGCAGCAAGCGCCAGAGCGCTGGTCACTCGGCCGTGTGTCCCATTAACAGTTGTCCAACCTATAAAAATGAAAAAAGTAATCAGTAATTATCTTAATAAAAAAAGAAGCTTCTATTTTATTCTATATCCAATAATTTCGCAGTTTTGGCCCTGGCTTTAATCTTTTACGCTTTATAAATAATCTTTCTTCATCGCCTGCTACAGTGTGACAACCGTTTTATAAAAATAACCAAGCGAACAATAAACTACCCTTTTTCCCAGTAAATCTTCCAAGAAATTGAATCATCTTCATTAAGTGCGTTTGAAATCTTAGGGTCGAATTCATTTCTGCTCCGTCGCGAGAGAGTCTTCCTTGTAAAGATGTCATCCTTGAATGCAAATCCTGCAATCCATCCTGCTTGATATTTCCTCCTTTTTTATTTTTGTTTACTTACTTACTGAGTATGTTTAGCATATGAGTTACCATTGCAGTTGTTTTATTTATAATCGCGTGCATTTTCTATTTGTATTGCCTTATTTTTTTAAAAATCTATTGTTCTTTTTCTTTTACATTTGTTCTGTTATCATTGTTTGCTATATTCTAAACTCATTGATCTTTAAAACATAATTTCAACTAAAATTTAATAAAATTATTCACCTAATTTACAAAGAAAATAAATGTGTTTTTCTAGATATTTTTATAATGTACCATATAAATGATAATGTTTAATTGTTACGTATAAATATCACAAGAACATTTTTTTACCATATGTTTTACCGTACATAATATTTTACCATTTTACAGCTAGCAATTTAATCAAGTTTAAATAATCTTGATCAATTTAATCAAGTGCTAGCGGTTTCTTTCTACTAATGATTTTCTACTACGAACGGTGTGGTCTGATTTCCAATTGTCTAACGCTCTGATCTTTGGAACCACAGGCTTCAGGTTCGAATCCTGGCGGTGGCATAGATATTTGTTAGTGGTTCGGAATCCACGTTAAACTCTAAGTTCTGGTCTAATTAGCCTAAAGTGTGCACAGAAGAATCATAAAGCGACAAACCAAACGCAAAACGTTTTCATTGACGCAAAAGTCCCATGGTAGGCCTACTAACAGATTTCGAGACCGGATACATTTTCATTTTAAGGGTAGGGTTAGCCCTATGATTAGACCGTGACCTACAGTTTAAAGTGGATTCCGAACCACTACAAACATCCATGACACCGCCGGAACTCAAATCCGAAATCTGTGGCACCGAGCGCCAGTCACTCGGCCATCAGGTCCCTTCTGCGAAAAGCACTCTATTCAATTTAATGAAATAATTAGAAGAACACCATGTGCATTAAAATATTTTTTAATCAGTTCGAAAAAATGTATTTTTAATTTACCAGCGGTCATGATAGTCAAGGTTTTCTTTCTAATTTTTTCTTCTTGCGGTTTTGTGGCAACCATTCGCTTCACTGAATTTTCATTCCTATTTAAAATTAGATTTATAGACTAGTTACAATCAGCATATGCAATTTAATATAAGTGTGTCTTGATAAGTTCTTTTTCATTTTTTTTCATTCCATTCATAAACATCTTTTGGAAAAATATAAGGAAAACAAACTTTTGTTAGTATTTTTTAAATTTCTAGTCCAAGTTATATAGAAGTTTTCAACAAATAACAAAATAATGAACATCTGTTTTCTTTATAGTTTCGTATTTTTCATTATGAACAATTTCTATTAAGAATTTAGTGTTCAAGAATATGTTTCTTGAACACTAAATCTGCAATAAACATCTTCCTCAAAAATAAAGGAACAAATAAAATAACATCTGCACAAAATTCTCATTTCTTATCTGTCTAAATTATTATCATCATCTATATTATCATTTCTTATTTGTTTATACTATAAAATTATATGTGTTTCTCTTATGGCCAATAGAGGAATTATTGTTTATTTTATGTATATATGAAGAAAATTTTTTTACTAATTTATTTATCCTTTCCTATGAAATACGGAATATTGGATATAATTGTAAAAAATGTAATATGCTATAATTTGTACTAAATTTTCAAATTTATACAAATTATTTTTAAAAAAAATAAAGTTAAAAGCGTATGAGTAGTTTGAAAAAGGATTCTATAATAAAAAGATGTGGATTAGAAATATGACGTTTTAAAAGCAAGCATTTTATATGGCAATCACTTTAAATCGATTCTCTTTTATTTATATTTGCCAATAATTTTATAATAATTTGTTAATGTGTAATTTTAAAAAAGTGTGTAATACTTTAAAAAAAATCCTTTTTAATAATAGCTGTAGTAATAATCTTTTAAAAAAACAGATAAAATTATAAATACTGATGTTATTTTAAGCGGCCTCTATCACAAATAAAATAAATATTTAGCAAAAAGAATTGGCAGGTAGGCTTTTATATTCTGTTGTTAGAATAAGTATTTTATATACGATTGTTAGAATTAGGTTTTAAATATTCCATTGTAAGAATTATGTTTTTAGTATTCCATTGTAAGAATTGTTACAATTTGGTTTTTAAATATTCCGTTGTTACAATTTGGTTTT
>BPLQ01004861.1:0-20393 GCA_021605075.1 Caerostris darwini
AAACACATCTCTGTAAGTTGCTTGTTATATATTATGTATTTCATCTAAGCTTATCAAAAGCAAAAGGAGAAAACTCATTTATTCTCATGCATTCAATTTTGAGGAACCAAATATATCTTTAACTTGATTACTCTCTTTCCGCTCAGACAAGTTTAAATTCTTGCTCAGAACAACACAATAGAATATCACCCGGTACAGGTAACCCTCGGAAGAAACCAAGCATCAAAGAAAAAAAAGGGTACAACTAACTCCCCGAGCAAACACATTATGCCACAAAGAGAAACTCGAAGAATTTGCAACAGCGATCTGCAGAATAAATTTCAAGGTTGCCAATAGGGGCTCGAGATCTACATAAATTTGCACACTTTCGAATTCGAAGCGTTGTTCCCTTTCCACGAAGTTGTTCACTCGACGGAGTTCTTCAATATGTCTGGTAAACAAAAGGGAATCGTGTTTTGCGTCGAAAAAGCGCGACTGTAAACAAAGCTGCCCAAAAATGCAGAGGGTTGGTTGCAGTTGCTTTTTTTATGGGGGGTCAATAAAATAAATACACTGACTTTTACCCTTTAAAAGAAACGTTACCTGAACTGAGATTAAATAAACCAGCGAATAGATTTGTTTACTCAAAGAAAATATAACGAATCAAATTGGAACTATTTCAATCTATTTAAATATTCTATTGAGTCTATCTATTCAGTGATTCCCAAACTAATTTGTCCTACTTCTCTCTTTCCAAAGAAAAAAGTTACTCAGCGTTTTTCCTCTTTGGAAATCTACCTTCTGTAAACAGAAAGACACTGCAAAAAATTCGTGTTTATTTGTATTTCTGTCTACGTCTTAAAATAGTAGTGAATATTTTTATATACACTTGGAAGCTTGAGTTTATAAAATTATTTCAAAAATTAACTGTAGTAAAATTTGCATTATACACAGCAAGTTAAGATGGCCAAAGGAAATAGGAAAACATAAATAATATATGGCATTAAAACATTAAACACAATGATTAACTTGCAGTATTGCTTTCGATGTATTAATCCTCAGCACGATATTAGCAATATGTTTCTTTCTTTTATTTTAATAAATAACAATAGCAATACAAACTTTCATATTATTGCTCATTGTCCGAGATAAGAATATGTACAGTAATATTTGCACCAAAATATGTACAGTAATATTTGCACCAAAATATGTACAGTAATATTTGTCCATAAGGTACAGTAGAATTAATAATAGTATAGCATTGATCAGATAGGTACACCATAATTTTAATTATCCGAACTCTAATGAGATTCTATTCCTGGCGGTGGCATGGATGTTTGTTGGCGGTCCGGAATCCATGTTAAACTGTAGATCCCTGTCTAATCTCCCGGTCTAATATTAAGCCGTCAACCTATTGGCAGATTTCAAAATAAGACAGTTTCCTTTTTAAGGATAGGATTGTCAATCATATACCCAACACTCTACTATCATATTAGACAGAGACTTACTGTATAAAGTGAGAACTAAATATATCAGAAGCTGATGAATCAAACCAAATATTAGAAGCAGATAAACCAAACCAAATATCAAAAGCTAATCAGTCAAACCTAATATTTAAATCTCATGAAACTCGTCAGTTTTATGTTCTGTTACTCACAAAATAATTCATTAACTCATTTATGATAAATTTTCGTTGCAGATACGAAAATGCCACAAAATTTATGAATATTTATAATACATTTATATATTTTAATGGGTTTATGAATTTTCTATTATATTAAAATGAATAATAATCATACTTTTTCTGATAAATCATAACTTTTCTACTAAAATATAAAAGAAAAAAAAATATCGTTACCGACATTCGCATTCATTTAAAATGAAAGACCGAGTTTAGTAATGTTAAAAGTTTAAGCAATAAAATAAAATGGATTCGAGTAAGTAGTTTGAAATTTGTTTTTGTGTAAGTACTCGCTTAAAACAAGCATAAATTTGCAAACTGAAAGAAAAATAGTTTCGAGTGCCCGTACGAAAATTGAATTTATTTTCCTTGTACATAATTATTAACGATGTTATGTTCCGAAATAATTCGAAAATGCTAATGCGAATCCGATGACAAAAACATTTACATTCCGTGCTTGTAAACTTTTGGGAAGAAAATCTTACACGAGAACATCAAAAGAAAATGTTCCAAAGAGAAAACAGTATTTTGAATAATGCAATTTTATATATATATATATTTACTTCTCTCTTCTTCTAGTTCAAAGCAAAAACGAAGAAACCAGAAACTAGAACTTTGTTCTGTTTTCTTTTGTTTTCCTGTCTTCAAAAACAGGAAGTAGCAGCTGAAAAAATAAAAAAAAAAAAAATTTTTTTTTCATATTTTTTTTTTGTTTTCTCAAAAGTAAATGTTCTTCAAAACGTAAATCGAAGGAAGGTGACATTTATAGCTCATAAATAATTCATGCGGAATTTGCGTTCGAAACTCGGAAACAAAATGGCTACAACAAGCGGCGAAATAAAATTCTGAAGTTAAGGCCTTAGTTTGCACGGCGATTAAATCGGACAATTGAATAAATGTTGCCTCGACAGCAGAAATAAAAGGATTTCGAATGTAAACAAATGACAAACGTTCAATATATTCATGAACAGTAATGTATTTTCAGATGTAACTCGAGAAGACGTTGCAAATTGTATTGAAATTTTGTCGAGCTATTTATTGTCTTGCTGTTGTTATTACAATTGTTTGCTTTTTTAAATACTTCAATTGACGTATTTCGAACCAATCTACAGTTAAGTAAATGATATATATTGTTTTTCTTTTAGTAAAAGCAATAAATGGAAGAAAGAAAGTTTTTGAGTACTCAATAACTATAGAAAAAGATAACATTTTATGTATTTTTTACATGAAAGTTTATCTCTTTATCTCGCTGCAATAAATTTTCGAGACATGACTTTCGAGATGATGATTTTTGAGAGAATATAATGATTGCATTGTCCGTGGTTTAATGTCCAATATTGTAAAACCACATAAGATAAGTATTTAATAATTACAAAAAAATCTCAAAAATTTTTTTTCGCAACCATTTATGAGGTGATTTAAGAACATATTTTGTCCATTTCGAATATTACAGATCTCATGCTTATTAGAACATTACAGTGTCAATAATAAACTGCGAAGACTTTTTTAACCATGAAAAGAGTCATTTAACAGATGCAAATCCACAATGCCCAAGGTTAATGTTTACATAACCATTATGATGTTTAGAAGAAATTTCTCCAGTAATAATAAAACTCATGAACATTATGTTGAATTTCTCTTGATGTTTAACTAAAAACGCACCTGCATAAATTTTAATGACACTTCCGATGTTCGTTTTAAATTTCATTTTGACATCTCCATTTTTGCAAAACGGCTCCGTAATAACCTTTACCATGAATGTTTAGGCAATATTACCATTTTATTAAGGGGGACCGGTATTGCCGTAACAAAAACTGCGTATATAAAACCACGCATTTGTGCTGGAGAAATGTAATTGCTTGCACTAAAAGGATTTACGAACTTAAAAAGTGAGTAAAGTGTTGCAAAATGTGAAATCACCTCCTGTGTTTTACCAGATAGAGTTGTCCTGCGCGGGTTATCCTTTTCAAAGTCGTAAAAAATTATACGATTCGCGAAAGCTCCTTTATCTACAGCAATTTGGCACGTTCGTTCTTTCGTTAAGCGTTAGAATGCTAACATTAAGTTTCATGTGAACTGAACAAAAAGAGCCCAAAATTTTGTTGAAGGATTTTTTTGTTGTTATTCTTACTCAACTTTTTAAAGCCTCAAATGTGTGGGTGAGGGTTTTAATACGCGTGGTCTTTTTTAATTATTATTTAAATAATAAACAGTTTTCTCTTTATATATATTTTTTTCCTTAATCAAATTAGGGTTTAATCATTTGGAAAATAATTGACTTTTTTTTTTCATTTAAAATTGCCATCTTAAAAAGGAAACTTTTAAGTGTTTTTATTCGTGTCGCTGGTTTAATTAATATGATGGTTTATTTCTGCTCCACTGTTTATTCCATCTAAGCACTTTTTTTCTTTGTGATTAGAGGTAAATAATAGATTTATTCGGATGACAAAAAATTTAAATTACTTTAAGTGTGAAATGAGAAAATGTTTATGATTAATAAAATTTATTAAGTTATTAGTATTTTTTTTTAATTTCTTACTCGTAAGAATTTTTCTTTTATCACTAGAGTGTGTCAGAAGAAAATTGAAATTAATATGATAACGACTAAAGAGGAAAATTTATGTGTTTACGGTTAATCTGAGACTTAATTACTTTAAAAGCATAAAACTCAGATCTCTTTGTGTTGAAGTTTTAAATGTATTATGAGTTTATCTGTAGTAATGAAATTAAAAACAGCAATGTTGATTAAATTGGTTTCGATATACATTTTTCTTAAACAATGTTGGGGATTGCATTCTTCAATGAGTTTCACTCTTTCAATGTAGGGAAAGAAGAAAATTCTTAATAATATCGTAATCATCAATTTAAAAAAAAATCGTATAATTTATATTCGTATTTCTATTGTTTTCTAAGCACAGTAAGTTTCCATTTTTGCTATTTTTAAACTGAAGAGAAACGGCATTAATTGAAAATGAATATCTATATAATATTGTTTAGTTGTGATTAACATCAGTTTGTTCTAATGGGAGTATACTGTGCTTAAATGTACAAGTTAAGATTACTGTGATTGACAATGACTAAGTTTACTGTGCTTAATTTGTTGTTATGGAAGTATACTGTGATTAAATATATTAATTAATATTACTGTGATTAACTGATTAAAATTTCTGAGTTTAATTTATTGTAATTGGAGTATAGTAGTCTGACATTATGCTAAATTTATTGAGTTTAATGCCCAATATTTAAAAAAAAACAAGTATTTAAAAATTGCAAATAAATTCAAAAGCGTTTTTTGCAGCATTTTATGGGATGATTTAAAAACATATTTTTTCCATTTCTAATGTTATAAATCTCATGTTTAACCTCAGATCTCATGTAATAACCTTTGCCATGAATTTTCAGACAAGATTACCGTTTTATTAAGGGGGACCGGTATTGCCACAGCAAAAACTGCATATATAGAACCACGCAAATTTTGCTGGCGAAACGTAATTGCTTGTACTAAAAGTGATTTACGAACTTAAAAAGTGAGAAAAGTGTTTCAAAAAGTGAAATTACCTCCTGTGTTTTATCAGATACAGCTGTCCTGCGCGGGTTATCCTTTTCAAAGTCGTAAAAAATTTTACGATTCGCGAAAGTTCCTTTATCTACTGCAATCTGGCACGTTCGTTCTTACGTTAAGCTTTATAATGCTAACATTAAGTTTGATGAGAACCGAACAAAAAAAAATCCCAAATTTTTTTATTTCGAAGGATTTTTTTTGTTGTTGTTCTTACTCAAATTTTTAAAGCCTCAAATGCGTGGGTGAGGGTTTTAATACGCGTGGTCTTTTTTAATTATTATTTAAATAATAAACAGTTTCATCTTTTTTTTTCGTTAATCAAATTATTGTTTAATCATTTGGGAAGTAATTAATTTTTTTTTATACTTTTAAGTTTGCCAACTTAAAGAAGGAAACTTTTAAGTGTTATTATTGGGTGCTGGAGGTTTAATTATTATGACGGTTTATTTCTGCTCCACTGTTTATTCCCCTTTCGGTCTTTAAGCACGTGTGAATAATGTAAGTAATAGATTTATTCGAATGACAAAAAATTTGATTTAATTTAAGTGTGAAACAAGAAAAAGTTTCTGATTAATAAAATTTATTTAGTTATTCTTATGTTAGTATTTCTTATGCGTAAGAATATTTTTTTATCACTAGAGATTGCCAGAGAAGAAAATGTGAAAATAATAAGATATCGTTTAAAAAGGAAAATTTCTGTTTTGACGGTTAATGGGAGACTTAATTACTTTAAAAGCACGAAAACTCAGATAACTTTGTGTTGAAGTGTTTTAAATGAATTATGAGTTTATCTGTAGTAATGAAATTTGAAGAAAAAAACAATTTTTGTGTAAATAGGTTTCAAATATTTATATACACTATTTTTAAACACTGTTGGGGAATGTATTCTTAAATGAGTTACACTTGTTTAATGTGGGGGATTTGAGAGGATGAAAAACTCAGAAAGTATTTACTCAAACTCGGTCATTCAGGCCCTCTATTTAGAAGTTTGACTGATCATGACTGTTTACATGAACACCTATGACTTTTGAACATTTAAATAATTGTAATGCACTTTCTCGGTATGAGGACATGATCGGTGAGTACGAGAGACACCGTGAACTAACGGATTAAGTGCCAATGTTCGGCGTTTGTGAAATAAATAAAAAATAAAGGACTTGAAGATCAAGAACATGTAAAAAAGTATAGTATGTATTTCAAATAAGGTTATTTACCTTAAATTATGACTATGTAAATAATTATTCATGAAAGGTTATCACAAATTTGATCAAAATTGCTTTAAAAACAAGGAGGATAAACATACATACACCTTTTGAATTCGTAAAGATTTGAATATTCTACAAAGAGAACGCAGTGATTCTAAGATTTTAAACCACATTTCTGTAAGTTTGCTTGTTATATCCCTTATTTCTTCTACACCTGTCATAAGCAAGATTAGAAAATGAATTTATTCTCGTGCATTCGCTTTTGGGGAACCAAAAATCCTTCCGTCGAGACAAGTTTAAATTCTTACTCAGAACACACAATAGAATATCACCATGGTACAGATAACGCTCGGAAGAAACAAGCATCGAATAAAAAAAAGTGTACAACTCACTTCCGGAGCAAACACATTTTGCCTCAAAAAGAAAACTCGAAGAATTTGCAACAGCTATCTGCAGAATAACTTTCAAGGTTGCCACGAGTGGGTCGAGATTTGCATAAATTTGCACACTTTCGAATTCAAAACGCTGTTCCCTTTCCACAAAGTTGTTCACTTGACGGAGTTCTTCAATCAGTCTGGTAAACAAAAGGGAATCGTGTTGTGCGTCGAAAAAGTGCAATTGCAAACAAGGCTACCCAAAAACGCAGAGGGTCGGCTGCAGTTGCTTTTTTTCTGAGGGGTCAATAAATAAATACACTGGCTTTTACCCTTTAGAAGCAATGTTACCTGTACTGAGATTAAATATACCAGCGAATAGATGTGTTTACTCAAAGAAAATGTCACGAATCAAAGTGGAAGTATTTCAATCTATTTAGGTATCCTAGTTTATTTCAGTGATTCCCAAACTAATTTGTCCTACTTCCCTTTTTACAGGTAAAAAATTTGTTCGGTATTCCCTCCTTGGAAATCTACCTTCTGTAAACAGAAAAATGCTGTAAAAAACTCGTGTTTATTATGTTCATCACTACATGCGTCTTAAAACATAACAAATGAAGATGTTAGAAATGAGACATATTGAAGATTGAATTCATTTTATTAGATAAATATAAAAGTTTTGGCCAAATTTGGATAGACTCAACGTGCTATAGATAATAGATGGAGAATTCTGGGGAAAGAGAGAAATATTCCCAATTTCAAAGAAAGACAACTGTGGTTCTAGTTAGACGTTTGACTGCTCATGACAGTTTACATGACCACCCTTATAGAATTGGAGTGGAGAAATCCCCAAACTATGTTTTGTGTGACTCTAGTCGGCCAATGACTTTTGTACATTTAAATAATTGTAATGCACTTTCTCGGTAAGAGGACATGATCGAAGAGTGCTGGAGAGTCCATGAACTAATGGAACATGACTTTGGTGACAATGTTCGGTATATGTACATTACATAAAAAACAAAGGACTTGAATATGAAAAACATGTAAAAAAGTATAGTATGTAATTAAGTATTATTAGTATCGTATACAATTAAGTGTTATTAATATCGTATGCAATTAAGTATTATTAGTATGGTATGTAATTAAGTGCTATATTATTAGTATGCCATGTAATTACATATTATTAGTACGGAATGTGATTATGTATTATTAGTACGGAATGTAATTATGTATTGTTAGTATGGTATGTGATTATGTATTATTAGTATGGTATGTGATTATGTACTATTAGTATGGTCTGTGATTATGTACTATTAGTATGGTACGTGATTATGTATTATCGGTATGATATGTGATTATATATTATCGGTATGATATGTGATTATGTATTATTAGTATGGTATGCAATTTATTATTAGTAGTATCGTATGTAATGAATTATTATTAGTATCGTATGTAACTAAGTATACTATCCAAAAATTATTTACTTGCAAAAAGGACTACGTAAATAATTTTTCATGAAAGTCGATCAGAAATATGACCAAAATTGATTTTAAAATGTGATTAAAATTACAAGAGCATAGGTATGCATTATACCTCATGGCTTCATAAAGATTTTAATGTTCTACAAACAGAACACAGTAATTCAAAGGGTTTATTATGAATGCCGGTGATTTTCTTTTTATATTATATATTTCATCTAAGCCTGCCATAAGCAAAAGGAGAAAATTCATTTATTCTTACGCATTCAGTTCTGGGGAACCAAATATCTCTTTTACTTGTTTACTCTCTTTCTACTTAGACAAGTTTAAATACTTGCTCAGAACAAGCAATAGAATATCACCCGGTACAGGTAACCCTCGGAAGAAACAAGCATCAAATAAAAAAAAGTGCACAACTTCTCGAGCAAACACATTATACCACAAAGAGAGAAACTCGTAGAATTTGCAACAGCGATCTGCAGAATAACTTCCAAGGTTGCCAAGAGGGGGTCGAGATTTGCATAAATTTGCACACTTTCGAATTCGAAGCGCTGTGCCCTTTCCACGAAGTTGTTCACTCGACGGAGTTCTTCAATCTGTCTGGTAAACAAAAAAGGAATCGTGTTTTGCTTCGAAAAAGCGAGATTGTAAATAAAGCCACCCAAAAATGCAGAGGGTTGGTTGCAGTTTTTTTTTTTAGCGGGGTAAATAAAATATATACACTGATTTTTACCCTTTAGAAGAAAAGTCACCTGAACTGAGATTAAATAAACCGGCGAATAGATGTGTTTACTCAAAGAAAAGGTTACGATTCAAAGTGGAACTATTTAAAGCTATTTAGATATCCTAGTCTATTTCAGTGTTCCCCAAACTAATTTGCCATACTTCTCCGTTTCAACGAAAAATGTTATTGAGTTTTTTTCCTCTTTGGAAATCTACCTTCTGTCAATAGAAAGACGCTGTAAAAAATTCCTGTTTATTTGCACCACTACCTACGCCTTGAAACATTGTAAATGGAGATGTTATAAATAATACACCCTGGGAGGTGAATTTATAAAATTATTTATAAAAATTAACCCGCATTAATTCGCATTGCACACAGCAAGTTAAAATGACTAAAGGTAATATAAAAATATAAATAATATATGACATTCAAATAATAACGACAAGGATGGTCTTGGTGTCCTGCTTTTAATGTATTAATCCTCAGAGCTCTACTTGCAATAAATTCCTTTCTTTAATTTTAATAAATATGAATAGTAATAAAAACTTTCGTATTATAGCTCGAAGATAAATTGTTACCATTATAGGTAGAGTTATATTTTTCCATTTGGTAGAGTAGAATTAATAATAGTATAGTATTGTCCAAAAAGGTACAGTAGAATTTTAATTATCCGAACTCTAATCTATTTTATTTATCCCATTGATGATAGTGTTTCTTTGCAGATAGGAAAATATCCCAAAGTTTATGAATATTTATATTATAATACAAATATTAATGAATTATATGTGAATTTATGCAATTTATCTTTAAATGTATATATGTTGATTACATGTGTTTGCCAATGGACTACTCCTAAACGGCTTGACCGATTTTGATAAAATTTGTTTGTGTGTTGACAAAACATGGAGAATATATTAGCGATATGTAATTTTCTACAATACTTTTTTTGTCATTACAACATATGCTGGAATTTGCTAGTATTATTTTAAAATGAATAATAATCATACTTTTTCTCATAAAGCATAACTTTTCTTTTGAAATTTAAAAGGAAAAAAATAATAAACCAGATAAATGATACTGACGATATTCATATTCATTTTAAATGAAAGATTGAGATTAGTAATGTTAAAAGCTTAAGCAATAACATAAAATGGATTCCACTAAATAGTTTGAAATTTATTTTTGCATAAATACTCGCTTTAAACAAGCATAAATTTGCAAACTGAAAGAAAAATAGTTTCGAGTGCTGATAAGAAAATTGAATTTATTTTCCTTTGTACATAATTATTAACAACGTTACGTTTCGAAATAATTCGAAATTGCTAATGCGAATCCGACGACAAAAACATTTACATTCCGTGCTTGTAAACGTTTTGGAAGAAATTCTTACACAGAACATCAAAAGAGAATGTTCCGAAGAGAAAACAGTATTTTGAATAATGTAATTTATACATATATATATATATATATATATATATATATATATATATATATACTTCTCCCTTCTTCTAGTTCAAAGCAAAAATGAAGAAACCAGAAACTAGAACTTTTTGTTTTGTTTTCTTTTTGTTTCCCGGTCTTCAAAAATAGGAAGCAGCAGCTGAAAAAATGCAAAAACTTCTCTGTTTCATATTTTTTTTTATTTTGTTCTGTCTTTACGAAAGTAAAGGTTCTTCAAAATGTAAATCGAAGGGAGGTGACATTTATAGCTCATAAAAAATTCATGCGGAATTTGCGATCGAAACTCGGAAAGAAAATGACTACAAAAAGCGGCGAAATAAAATTCTGAAGGTAAGGCCTTCGCTTGCACGGCGATTAAATCGGACAATTGAATAAATGTTACCCCGACTGCAGAAATAAAAGGATTTCGAATGTAAACAAATGACAAACGTTCAATATGTTCATGAACAATAATATATTTTCTGATGTAACTCAAGTGGGGGTTGCAAATTGCATTGAAATTTTGCCGTGCTATTGTCTTGTCCGTTGTAGTTGCATTTGTTCGTTTTTTTAAATATTTCAATGGACGTTTTCCGGACCATGCGCAGATGAGTAGATCACATATTACAGAGCCCAAAACAGTAAGAACAATTATTATTTTTTTCAAAAACTCTTTATTTATTCTTCCAAATTTATTTCATCGAACTTCAAAGTAATCCCCTGCGGAAACAAGGCACTTATGCCAATTTTTTCCAATCCTCAATGCCTGCTAAAAAATCATCGGCAAAGATGTCCTTCAAAGTCTTCGGCAATTCACGTTGAATCTCTTCAATCAACGCAAATTGGTGTCCCCGGAGTGATCTTTTCAGTTTTGGGAATATCCAGAAGTTGCGCGGTGTGAATACGGTGTTTGTTGTTTTTCATTTTTGGCGAAAATGTCACGAAGAATCAATGCAATGTGAGCTGGCGCATTCAGTGTTTTCGGTACCAATCGATATTTGACGAGTTTGAATTCCAAAGTGGGACTGACCGATCTCTTTGAAATTCCAACATCAGCAGCAAGGTCTCTAATTGTAAATCGACGGTTTGCGAGCACCAAATCTTTAGTTTTTTTTGGACGTGAGCTTCGAAGTTTGAGGTTGATGGTCAACCAGAGGGTGCTTCGTCTTCAACGCGTTCTCTGCTTTCTTTGAACTTTTTATAGCAATTTCTAAACATTTCTTTCCGATATAGGAATGCTCACCGAATGCCTTCTGCAACATTCTGTACTTTTCGTTTCCGCAAACGAAATTTAATGCACGTTCTTTTCTCAATTAATTCATATATTTTAAAAATCGCCGGAATCATTTGAAGGGTCATAACTCTAATACTAATAAATATTGGGACGTCAAATTTCCCACAGATTTCAAGGACAACGCCAGCAACTCAAAAAAGAAAAAAAAAAGAAATTCCATAAAATCAGGGAATTTTAAATTTAAAATTGGTCTTTCTTTTTAGACACAGTAGTATGTACAATATTTACACTCATGTCCATAAATTAAGGATAATGAAGTTCAGGCAAAGAAAGAAACAGAAGCAAAACAAATTTGACTTATTTGTAAAGTCTATTTATTAAACAAAAGGTAAAGAGCAAAAATGATGCTATATGTTTGACATAATTAATAAAAATTGCGATTTTTACTCCCTGGAGCAAATTTTAAAAAAGAACCTATTTACAAAAAACAGTATAACATGGTTAGTATGATGGTTAATATGGAGTATGTCTCCCGGACGATGCAATATAGGCCTTACAACGCCTAGGCATGCTGAGTATCAAATTATCAATCTGATCTTGGGGAATATTACATCACTCATCAAGCAATGCCCTCCGAAGTTCCGGTTGACAGGTGGGAGGAGGTTGACGGGCTGCAATTCGTCGGCCCAGCATATCCCACACATGCTCTTTTGGATTCAAGACCGCTGAGTATGCTGGCCAATACATACGGGTGATATCCTCCAATTGAAGGCATTCGTCTACAATGTTTGCACGGTGACGATGGGCGTTGTCATCCATAAACAGAAATTCAGCACCCATGGCGCCCCGAAACAAACGTACATGTTGTTCGAGAATGACATCCCGATAGATGTGGCCTGTCATCGTTACACTCTGAACATGCAGGTCTGTTCTAGAACCAAGAATAATTCCTCCCCAAACGAGCCATGCTGCACCACCGTAACGGTGTCGTTCAATGGTGTTCTCTTGGTGGTAACGGGTACCTGGCGCTCTCCATATGAAAGTCCGGCGAGAATCAGACTGCAAACTAAACCTGGACTCGTCGGAAAACATCACACAAGACCACTGTTGCGGTGTCCACAATGCATGCTCTCTACTCCAGGTTAATCGCAGGCGACAGTGAGTTGCAGTAAGTGGAACACATCTGACAGGCCTACGAGCATATAGACCAAAGTGCCCTAAGCGTCTGTACACGGTCTGCCTTGAAACTGTCGTACCGGTAGCTGAAGAGAACTCTGACGAGACAGGTCTAATGCTGTGCTCCGTCTGTTTCTTTTGGCAGTAACTGTTAAATACCGGTCCTCATTCGGCGTTGTAACTCGGGGCGACCTGTGCTGTAACATCTACTCACATTACCATCATCTTGAAATCGTTGCCAAAGCCTGTAGGTGACACACTGGGCGATTCCAAGTACCTCGGATACTTCCAGCTGGGTACGTCCACATTCCAGTCGTCCGATAATTCTACCACGTAAAAAATCCTTCAAATGCTTCCTTTGTGTCATAACTATGCGGTTATTGCACTGAAAGGCTTTTAAAGCGCTTGTGAACAATTTTACTTCTTTGCCACCATTCCTTATATACCCCTCTCTTACACTCTCGTCATTGTGACGTACTATCCGCGCCATCTGGTGGTTTCCTGTAATTTGCATATTCTTCTTCAAGATATGTGTGATAATTCTACAGGTGAAACTTTTATTTTAGAGTTCAATTTCTGTGTGATTCTGAATTATCCTTAATTTATGGACATGAGTGTAGATAAAGTAACCGCAACAAACTAGTTATTTGACTTAGTACACACGACCAAAGTAAAAAGAAAGTTAAAAGAAAGATAAGACTTTACATTCTCTCTCTTTACATCTCATTAGACAAAAGAGCATTCCTCGTTGCATTGTTTTCAACGACGGCCATTAGCTTGAAGAGGTGAGGGAAGCGCATTAAATGAGTTCAATTTAGAATTATAATTGGTAAAGAGTGAAAATGAGAATGAGAAATGAGAAATGGGTGATGAGTTCAATTTCTGTGTGATTCTGAATTATCCTTAATTTATGGACATGAGTGTATTTATTACAAGCAATAATGGAAGAAAGGTTTTGAACAGTCAATAACTGTAGAAAACACTAATGTAACATATTTTTTTGTATGAAAGTTTATATCGCTTTATTTGAATTTTTCAAGATTTGTGCTGCGATACATTTTAGACAATAACACGTTTTTTCAATGATTTGTCCATGGTTCTAAGAGATGAAAAAGTATTGAGAGCCACTTATGGCATTGGCAGATACTTATAAATGAAATTTGTTTTTACAATATTATCTCTTCGAAATATGTATGAAAATATAACTATTATTATTGTAAATTTTTCTGGCTAATATTACTAATTTTTTTTATATCCAATGGCAAGTTTATAGAACAATAAATATCTTAAAAAAGAAAAAGAACAAGATAGAGACAAATGGCATCAGTTAATCCATCCACTTAAGTCTAGTAATCCAATAAGGCTTCCGTAAAGAAGCAGGATGCAGTGCGGAATAGGATTTGGTTTGGTTTTTCGCATTACGATCATTTTGTGCACACTTTGGGCTAATTAGACTGAGACGTACAGATTAACGTATGCTGAACAGGCAGCAATGTGAAGCATGTCCGTATCTTCCTGGTTATCACACAGACGACAGAGAGGGTCAGGAAACTTTTAATCTATATTCATATTTCTATTGTTTTCTAAAAAACTGTATATTTCCCTTGTTGCTTTTATTAAATTGGAGAGAAATATTATTAAATGAAAACGAATATCCATATGTCCTTTAATTGAGATGCACATCAATTTGCTATTATGGTAGTATACTGTGTTTAATTATACTAATTAAGATTATTGTGATTAACTATGATTAAGATTACTGTGCTTAATTTATTGCTATGGGAATATACCGTGCTTAATTAAACTAATTAAGAATGCTGGGATTAACTGTGCTTAGGATTATTGTGCTTAATTTGTAGTTATGTAAGTATAATGTGCTTAATTTGTAGTTATGTAAGTATAATGTGCTTAATTATATAGTTAAGATTACTGTTATTAACTGTGACTAAGATAATTGCTCTTAACTTGTTGTAATGGGAGTATACTGGAACATTATACGCAATTTATTGAGTTCAATGCCCAATATTTTAAAAAACAGAAGATAAGTATTTAATAATTACCATCAAAAGAGTATTTTCTCAACCTTTTATGGAGTGATTTAAGAACATATTTTGTCCATTTCGAATATTACAAATCTCATGCTTATTAGAACATAACACTTTAAATAATGAACTGCCAAAAACCTTTTTTAACCATGAAAAGAGTCATTTAAAAGATGCAAATCCAGAAAGCACGAGGTTAATGCTTACATAACCATTATGAAGTTTAGAAGAACTTTCTCCAATAATAATAAAACCCATGAACATTATGTTGAAGTTCTCTGATGTTTAACTAAAAACGCAACTGTATAAATTTTAATGTTACTTCCGATGTTCCTTTTAAACTTAATTTTGGCCTCTCCATTTTCGCAAAACTGCTCCGTAATAATCTTTACCATGTATTTTTAGGCAATATGATGCCACAGCAAAAACTGTATATATAGCACCATGCAATTTTGCTGGCGAAACGTAATTGCTTGTATTAAAAGTGATTTACAAACTTAAAAAAAAAAGGGTTTCAAAAAGTGAAATTACCTCATGTGTTTTATCAGATACACCTGTCCTTGCGCGGGTTTATCCTTTGCAAAGTCGTAAAAAATTTTACGATTCACGAAGGTTCCTTTATATACAGCAATTTGACACGTTCGTTCTTACGTTAAGCGTTAGAATGCTAACATTAATTTTGATGAGAACAAAGAATATAAAATTTTGTTGAAGGGTTTTATTTTTGTTGTTCTTACTCAACTTTTTAAAGCTTCAATTGTGTGGGTGAGGGTTTTAATACGCGTGGTCCTTTTTAATTATTACTTAAATAATAAACAGTTTTCTATTTTTTTTTTTTTCGTTAATCAAATTAGAGATTAAATTATTAACCATTCGGTAAATAATTGAATCTTTTTATCTACTGTTAAAATTGCCAACTTAAAAAAGGAAACTTTAATTGTTTTTATTTGGTGTTACTGGTTTAATTAATATGACGGTTTATTTCTGCTTCACTATTTATTAAGTCTACGTTATTTAAGCATGTGTGATTAAAGGTAAATAATAAATTTATTGGGATGAAAAAATTTTTTAATTACTTTAAGTGTGAAATGAGAAAGGTTTATGATTGATAAATTTTATTTAGTTATTTTTTTTAATTTCTTACGCGTACGAATTTTTTATCTCTAGAGATTTTGACAGAAAAAATTTTAAAAGTAATATGATAACGTTTTAAAAATAAAAATTTATGTGTTTACGGTTAATGTAAGACTTAATTACTTTGAAAGCACGAAACTTCAGATCACTTTGGGTTGAAGTGTTTTAAATGACTCATGAGTTTATCTGTAGTAATCAAATTTAAAAAAAAAGAAACTTTAATTTAATTGGGTTTCAAATACTTATGTACCTTATTTTTAAACATTGTTGGGAGATTGCATTCTTAAATGAGCTTCACTCTTTTAATTTTTTAAAGAAGATGAATCCTATAATATAGAATTAAAGAAAACATATTATCTATATTTATATTTCTATTGTTTTTTAAACACTATATGTTTCCCTTGTAGGTATCTTTAAACTGGAGAAGAATGTCATTAAAGAAAAATTAATATCCATATAATGTACTTTACTTACTATTATAATGAAAATCAATTTGTTCTATTGGGAATATGTGCTGAATTATATGCCCGTATTCCCAATAGAATTATATGCACATATTCCCAATGGAATTATATGCACATATTCCCAATAGAATTATATGCACATATTCCCAATAGAATTATATGCACATATTCCCAATAGAATTATATGCACATTCTAGTTAAGGTTACTGTGATTAACTGTGAACTAAAATTACTGGGCTTAGTTATACTAATAGAGATTGCCGGGATTAGCTGTGACTAAGATTATTGTGCTTATCTCGTTGTTGAGTATGCTGGGCCTAATTTATTTGTATGCGAGTATACTAAACTTAGTTATACTAGTAAAGATTACTGTGATTAAATGAGACTAAGATTTTGCTTAATTATACAAGTCAATGATACTGGATTAACTGTGAATAAAGTTTCGTTTAATTTACTAAATGATATTGGATTAACTGTGACAGAGATTAGTGCTTAAATGTATTAGTTAAGATTACAGAGCTTAATTTGTTGTTATGGTGGTAAACTTGGAAATTATACTCAAGACAATGAGTTTACTGTGCAGTCTTTCAAAAAACAGAATATAAGTATTTAATTATTAAAGCTTTACAAATAAACTCGAAGGGTTTTATTTCTTTAAACTCATGCTTACTAGAACGTAACATTATCAATAATTAACTGCCAAGACCTTTTTTAACAGTAAAAAGAGTCATTTACAAAATGCAAATTCAGAACGCGCAAGTTTAATGTTTACATAACCACTATGAAGTTTAGAAGGACTTTCTTCACTAATAATAAAACTCATGAACATTATGTTGAAGTTTCTCTGATGTTTACCTAAAAATGCAACTGCGTAAATTTTAATGATACTTTCGAGGTTTCTTATAAACTTAATTTTGACCTCTCCATTGTCGCCAAAACTGCTCCGTAATAAACTTTACCATGAATGTTTAGGCAATATTACCGTTTTATGTACCGGACCGGTATTGCCACAGCAAAACCTGTATATATAGAACCACGCAGTTTTGCTGGTGAAACGTAATTGCTTGCACTAAAAGTGATTTACGAACTTAAAAAGTGAGAAAATTGTTTGAAAAAGTGAAATGACCTCCTGTGTTTTATCAGATACAGCTGTCCTGCGCGGGTTATCCTTTTCAAAGTCGTAAAAAATGTTACGCTTCGCGAAAGCTCTTTTATCTACAGTAATTTGGCACGTTCGTTCTTACGTTAAGAGTTAGAATGCTAACATTAAGTTTGATGGGAACTGAACAAAAAGACCCCAAAATTTTGTTGTAGGATTTTTTTTGTCGCTGTTCTTACTCAACTTTTTAAAGCCTCAAATGTGATGGGTGAGGGTTTTAATACGCGTGGTCTTTTTTAATTATTATTTAAATAATAAACAGTTTTCTCTTTATATATATTTTTTCCTTAATCAAATTAGGGTTTAATCGTTTGGGAAATAACTGAATTTTTTTTTTTTTTTCGCTTTTAAAATTGCCATCTTAAAAAGGAAACTTTTAAGTGTTTTTATTCGGTGTCGCTGGTTTAATTAATATGACGGTTTATTTCTGCTCCACTATTTATTCCACCTAAGCTCTTTCAGCACGTGCGATTAGAGGTAAATAACAGATTTATTCGGATGGTAAAAAATTTAATTTACTTTAAGTGTGAAATGAGAAAAGGTTTATGTTTAATAAAATTTATTAAGTTATTAGTATTTTTTTTTTTAATTTCTTACTCGTAAGAATTTTTCTTTTATCACTAGAGTGTGTCAGAAAAAAATTGAAATTAATATGATAACGACTAAAGAGGAAAATGTATGTGTTTACGGTTAATGGGAGACTTAATTACTTTAAAAGCACGAAATCTCAGATCTCTTTGTGTTGAAGTTTTAAATGTATTGTGAGTTTATCTGTAGTAATGAAATTAAAACAGCAATTTTGATTAAATTGGTTTCAAATATTTATGTACATTATCTTAAAACTGTGCTGGGGATTGCATTCTTCAATGAGTTTCACTCTTTTAATGTAGTTAGAGAAGAAAATTCTTAATAATATTGTAATTATCAATTTTTAAAAGAAATCATATAATTTATATTCGTATTTCTATTGTTTTCTAAACACTATAAGTTTCCATTTTTGCTATTTTTAAACTGAAGAGAAACAGCGTTAATTGAAAATGAATATCTATATAATGTCGTTTAGTTGTGATTAACATCAGTTTGTTGTAATGGGAATTTACTGTCCAAGTTGCTTAAATGTACAAGTTAAGATTACTGTGATTGACAATGACTAAGATTACTGTGCTTAATTTGTTGTTATGGAAGTATACTGTGATTAAATATACTAATTAATATTACTGTGATGAACTGATTAAAATTTTAAAAAAATTAAAATTTCTGAGTTTCATTTATTGTAATTGGAGTACAGCATTCTGACATTATGCTCAATTTATTCAATTTAATGCCCAATATTTAAAAAAAAACAAGTATTTAAAAATTAAAAATAAATTCAAAAGTGTATTTTGCAGCCTTTTATGGGGTGATTTAAAAACATGTTTTTTCCATTTCTAATGTTACAGATCTCATGTGATAACCTTTGCCATGAATTTTTAGGCAAGATTACCGTTTTATTAAGGGGGACCGGTATTGCCACAGCAAAAACTGCATATATAGAACAACGCAATTTTTGCTGGCGAAACGTAATTGCTTGTACTAAAAGTGATTTACGATTTTTAAAAAGTGAGAAAAGTGTTTCAAAAAGGTGAAATTACCTCCTGTGTTTATCAGATAGAGCTGTCCTGCGCGGGTTATCCTTTTCAAAGTCGTGAAAAATTTTACGATTCCCGAAAGCTCCTTTATGTACAGTAATTTGGCACGTTCATTCTTACGTTAAGCGTTAGAATGCTAAGATTAAGTTTGATGAGATCTGAACTAAAAAGTAAAATTGTATTTTTGTTGTTCTTATTCATTTTTTAAAGCTCCAATTGTGTGGGTGAGGGTGTTAATACGCGTGGTCTTTTTTTAATTAGTATTTAAATAATAAACAGATTTTCTTTTTTTTTCGTTAATCAAATTAGGGTTTAATCATTTGGGAAATAATTGAATTTTTTTATCTACTGTTAAAATTGCCATCTTAAAAAGGAAATTTTTAACTGTTTTTATTTGGTATTGCTGGTTTAATTAATGTGACGATTTATTTCTGCTCCATTGTTTATTCCACCTACGTTCTTTAAGCACGTGTGATTAAAGGTAAATAATAGATTTATTCGGATGACAAAAAATTAAAATTACTTCAGGTGTGAAATGAGAAAGGCTTACGATTAATAAAATTTATTCAATTATTATTTTTTTTTCTAATTTCTTAGCGTAAGAATTTTTATCTCTGGAGATTGCCAGAGAAAAAAATGTGAAAGTAATAGGATAACGTTTAAAAAGGAAAGCTTATGTGTTGACGGTTAATGTGAGACTTAATTGCTTTAAAAGCACGGAAAACTCAGATCACTTTGTGTTGAAGTGTTTTAAATGAATTATGAGTTTATCTGCAGTAATAAAATGTAATAAAAAACATTTTTGATTAAATTGGTTTCAAATTATAAATATTTGTGAAAGTTGCACTGATAGGAGATTGCATTCTTGAATGAGTTTCTTTTAATGTGGGGGGAATTAAGAAGTTGAAAAACTTATAAAGTGTTTACACAAACTCGGTCGGTTCAGGTCTCCTATTTAGAAGTTTGACTGGTCATGACTGTTTACATGACTACCTTTATAGAATTGGAGTGGTGAATTCCCCAAACTATGTTTTGTGTGAGTCTAGTAGACCTATCACTTTTGAATATTTAAATAATTGTAATGTCCGTTTTTGGTATGAGGACATGATC
>BPLQ01004862.1:0-40852 GCA_021605075.1 Caerostris darwini
GATTATTGCTTCAAGACATGCATTGTACGTATGGTTCTAAGGGTATTTTATTTCCATACTTGATTATTGCTTTAAGACATGCATTGTACGTATGGTTCAAAGGGGCCAGCAGGGCTAGACTAGGTCCATGAATCCAAATACCCGAAGAAAGTCCAAGACCATCAACGAACTGTCAAGGAGATCCTGACATCTGAGCCCCAGGAACGCCAATATGTGAGATGGTGAAGCCTGCTCAGAGCCCTCTAAATAATAAACGACATTCCGGGTGATGCTATTGAAATGTACACTGACGGCACTAAAAACTAGAAAGGTCGAATATATATAATTTCAAATAGTAATCACATGAAAATTCAGAGAAGGAATTGTTATGGCTGCTCTGTATTCCGTAATAAACGAAGGCCTTGAAGACAAATGATTGTGCTTTGATGAACACAGATATACACCATTTTCTGTCCCATGCAGAGTTTAATTAGAAAAGCATCTACTTTCAAGAATTGGTTTATCTCTTTCATGCATTCCTTTTAACAAATTTTCTCCGCGAGTCTTGCTTAAAATTACTTATACACAGGTCATGATGCCTTGCCACAATGAATATATAGATTCTACTTTAATCATGTACACTGATGAATCCATGGTTAGTGTGGAGCTACAAACCATAATTAAACGTTAATTATTTCATTTCCCCCAAACGAAGAACACACACTTTCAAAAGACTGCATCACAGAAAAAGCAACAAGATACAAAATGGAATTTCACTGCTAAACAAAATATTGCTGACGTAATAGACGTTTTCTTTAAAACATTCACCTAAAAATCAGCACATAATACGGAAACTCTGCCGACACATCAAATTCACTACCCATAACTATGGAAAAAATTTATTACTTATCTACACTACAAATATTTACAATAATTTGAAAGAGAGTAAATAATAATTATACACAACTTAAACTGTGTTTAGAGCGGCTACATTCAACTCATTTTACATATTAAGAACACAATTCCTTTTTTTCCATTTTTTTTTATCTTTTCAGAAGGTCTGCCCTTTCGTTTCCATCAATTCCAATATGTGATGGAATGGAAAGTGATACATTTACCATTTTCATTAAGGCATTTGATAACTTATTTTATTTTGGTTACAATTGCAAACTCAGACTGTCTTTGTAAAGCGATTGCCTCAACTGCAGATCTAGAACACACCTGCTTTTGCATTTGAAAATGAGATGCTAATGTGAAATTTAGAACGTATTTTAGATTTAAGGACTTCCACTGCCAGGCAATATAGGAAAAACAGAAAATAATGTAATATAGACACCAGCAGAGTCTTCTTATTTTGGAGTCCTCCGTAAATATATTGATCCACTCTGGTTCAGGATAATGCTCTTCCGGTATTGACAATGCGGTTGTTTTGATAATTATATCCTTGGCTTTTGTCAAATAGAAATATTATCGGTTATATGAATTTACTGTTGAATTATAGAACACTCGCCCAAGTCAGACAATTCCTGCGCGAAATACATCATAACTGGAGATGAGACTTGGATTTATGCTTACGACTCGGAAACAATCGAGCGAATATCGTGGCAAAGGTGAAACAAGAGCTAAAAGTGCACACCAAAGTCGCTTAAAAATCAAGGTCATTTTGACTGTTTTCTTGGATTACCGTAGTGTGGTGCATTATGAATTCTTTCCGCCGGGCCAAACTATCAATAAGGAATATTATTTGAGTTAAGCTAATCGCAAAAAGAGGCCACATTTATGGAAAGACAACTCTTGGTTTTAGCATCACGATAATGCGCCAGTTCACACTTCACTGCTTCGTGACTTTTTTGCCAAAAATGATACCCATATCATTCCACAACCACCGTATTCGTATAATTTAGCACTGTGCAACGTCTGGCTATTCCTTAAACTCAAAAGACCACTCCGGGGACACCGTTTTGAGTCGATTGAAAAGATTCAACATGAATCGGCGCGCTCTTTGAAGGACATGGCCAATGATTTTTTTTAGTGTGTATTGAGGATTGGAAAAAACGTTGGTATAAGTGCATTGTGTCCGGCGGGGATTGCTTTGAAGGCAATTTGAAATAAATTTGTAAGAATAAGTAAAGAGTTTTTGAAAAAAATAAAAATTGGTCTTACTATTCCGGCATATTTGATTATTGCTTAAGATATGCATTGTACGTATGGTTCAAAGGGCACTTTACTTTACACTTTCACTTTTTTTACACTTTTATGAAATGCTATGTAAAAACTTTATAAATTGTACTAATTCTTTTTCACCAATCAGATTAATTTTAAAATTCTTGAAATTTTATGCCACTGAATTATGTCCTGATGTTGGCTGTTGTAAAGGATATCAGCTCTCTGGCAACTTCAAAGGCTTCAGAGAACTTACCTTGCAATCAATAGCCCTAAGGACATATGCTTCATTGGCTATAACAAATGATACCCACTACATAGGATTAAAGGAAAACGAAGAAGCTACATTGGATGATAATTCCTTTGAAGAAGGGGATCCCATTCGTGTGTCTGTTACAGAAGATTTTGAAGCTTTGTTAAAAAGCTATCACAGAGACGTTCTATCACTTCTTAAAAAACTATCTGGTGTAAAAGACATATTTATAAGTGCTGAGAGTGATTTTAGAAATAATTGGTTTTTACTGGTGCAGTCTCTAGGTAAGGAATGGCACAGATTGAGTTTGGAAGAATTGATAATGGATGAAGATATAACAACAATGATAAAATCTAGGCTAAAAAACAATTGATTCAAAAAGTGGTTTTGCCTTCAAGCAGTGTATAAATTACAATCTTCAGATGGATTTTAATTAAACATTATTTTTATTTAAAAGAGTAGGTGAAATTATATGAAATATTTAAAAATTTAGTTCTCAAAAAAAAAAAAAAAAAAAAAAAAAAAAAAAAAAAAAATATGTTGTATGACAAAGATTAAACAAACTTTATCATATACAAAGTGTTATTCGAACTGAAAGTTCTTAAATATAGCACATAGCGTGGATTTCAATATTATTTTCAATGGCAGCAGCCTCATGGTGGGCTAAGTAATTCTGGCAGATTTTGATTTGTTTTTTTCCTGCTTACAGAGTAGGGTTGTCAGTTCTACGCCTTATGCCCAGTCATATTAGATTGGAAGTTACGGTTTAAAGTGGATTCCAAACCATTATAAACATCCACGGTACTGACGTAACTCGAACCCGAAACCTGTGGCACCAGAGCGCTAGTCACTCTGCCATCATGCCCCTTTAATATAATCCTTATTAATTTAAAAACATAATTATCCTTAATAAATGTACTATTTAAAACAGCTGCATAGGCACTTTTCAAAGCATTTATTATTATAATTTTATTTTATTTTTCGGTAAAAGTTTTTTCAACAAAATTGAATAATCTGAAAACAGTTCTCGTCTTGGCAAAGAAAATATTTTATTAAGTTAAAATTAAATTTTATCTATAAAAATATAATCAAATTTAAAAAATGTGATTATAAGCGTGATTATGTGACTTAACATATACTATACGATGAGCGCCCTGGTTAACCTCTACCGACGAAGCTCCCGTACAAAAAATTACGATCTGGGCTTGCAAACCGTCGATTTACAACTAGAGACCTTGCTGCTGATTTTAGAATTTAAAAAGGATCGGCCAATTCCATTTTAAAAGATGTTGTAGGCCTCAAACGCGTCAAACCTCAATTGGTACCGAAAACACTGAATTTTTTGGAAAAACATCGTCGCGTTGAAGTGTGTGAAACACTGCTTTCTGATCATCGGACAAGTTGAAATACATCATAACTGATTACCGCGTCCACACCAAAGAGAAGCCTTATTCGTGTGAGTTGTGGAATAAGTTGTTTTCTGAGAAGCGAAATTTGTAAACCCATTGCCGCGTCCAGACCGAAGAGGTTTCATTCCCGTGAGTTGTGTAATAAGGCCTTTCAACAAACACATGAAGACTCATACTTGAGAAGTGTGAGAAATATGCCAGAAAGGGTTTTCTCAAAAAGGAAATCTGTTGCGTCATAAGGAACATTTGAGAACTCACTCGCAAGAGAAGCCTCATTCGTGTCAATCGTGCAATAAGGCGTTTTCTGAGAAGCGAAATTTGTAAACCCATTTCCGCGTCCAGACCGAAGAGGTTTCATTCCGGTGAGTTGTGTAATAAGGCTTTTCAACAAACACATGAAGACTCATGGGATAGTTTTTGAGAACGCGAGCAGTTTCATGTTGAGAAATATGCCAGAAAGGGTTTTCTCAAAAAGGAAATATGTTGCGTCATAAGGAACATTTGAGAACTCACTCGCAAGAGAAGCCTCATTCGTGTCAATTGTGCAATAAGGCGTTTTCTGAGAAGCGAAATTTGTAAACCCATTTCGTCGTCCAAACCGAAGAGCAGCCTCATTCATGTGGGTTGTGCAATAAGGTTTTTCTCAGAAGCGAAAATTAATAAACCCATTACCGCGTCCACACCAAAGAGAAGCCTTATTCGTGTGAGTTGTGGAATAAGGTGTTTTCTGAGAAGCGAAATTTTTAAACCCATTACCGCGTCCAGACCAAAGAGAAGCCTTATTCGTGCGAGTTGTGTAATAAGATTTTCTGAGAAGCGAAATTTGTAAACCCATTGCCGCGTCCAGACCGAAGAGGTTTCATTCCGGTGAGTTGTGTAACAAGGCTTTTCAACAAACACATGAAGACTCATACTTGAGAACGCGTGAGAAATATGTCAGAAAGGGGTTTCTCAAAAAGGAAATCTGTTGCGTCATAAGGAACATTTGAGAACTCACTCGCAAGAGAAGCCTCATTGGTGTCAATTGTGCAATAAGGCGCTTTCTGAGAAGCGAAATTTGTAAACCCATTTCCGCGTCTAAACCGAAGAGCAGCCTCATTCGTGCGGGCTGTGCAATAAGGCGTTTTCTCAGAAGCGAAAATTTATAAACCCATTTCCGCGTCTAAACCGAAGAGCAGTCTCATTCGTGCGGGCTATGCAATAAGGCGTTTTCTCAGAAGCGAAAATTTATAAACCCATTACCGCGTCCACACCAAAGAGAAGCCTTATTCGTGTGAGTTGTGTAATAAGGTGTTTTCTGAGAAGCGAAATTTGTAAACCCATTGCCGCGTCCAGACCGAAGATGTTTCATTCCGGTGAGTTGTGTAATAAGGCTTTTCAACAAACACATGAAGACTTATACTTGAGAACGCGTGAGAAATATGCCAGAAAGGGTTTTCTCAAAAGGAAATCTGTGGTGTCATAAGGAAACTAAAAATTTAAAGTATAATTTTTTCCGCAAATCTTTTTCTCAAACCAGACCGGTTTAAAAAAAAAAACCAAAAAAAAAAAACCGACAATCACTGAAAACTGTACTTTTATGACCAATACGAAAAAATTCATTATTCGTATTCCTCTCACCTCTCCTATTGCTTTTAAATTTTTATTGTGGAGCATCTTTCTTTTTTATCATAACTGTTCCTTTGTATTTTTTTATTTATACAATTTTATTCTCTGTAAATAATAGAATGTGTAGTAGAGGAACAGTTTTAGATTATTTTATAGTACTGAATGATTAAGCATGAACGGTATGCAGCCTCTTCCGCATAAATGGGATAGTTTTTTTAAAGAATTTTTTATTATAATTGGAGCAGTTTCATGTTATAGTGTATTAATATCCAATAATTAATGTAGGAATTTTAAAAATTTATTATGTATTTAAGCGAATTTTTAACTTGAGTTTCTCTTTTATAAACATAACATTCCGAAATTTGATTTTTACGGTTTATAAAATTGGATTTTATTCACTTTATAGTTTTTGCGTATTACTACTATAAAGTGCTGTTAAGTTATAATATTTTATAAATGCAATACAGTAGAACCTCTTTAAGTCGAACTTCATGGGAGACGCCAAAAATTCGAGTTATAGAGTTTTCGACTTCAGCGGATTTTGTAAGGAAATATTCGACTTGTACAGGTTTAGATTCGTTCTAACTTACTTTGAGTTATAAGTTATAACTTATTATTTATAACTTATTAACTTTTATAACTTATTTATAACATATTTTGAGTTCCACACAATACCCCGTGCCTTCCAATACTCTCGGGAGAGAAACATCGTTAATTGTTTCTGATGTTAAGATCGTTAATTGTTTTCCACGGCGTACTAAAGAGTTATTGTTGAAATAGAAATTGATAATTCTGGCAAAGGATCACTCGGATTTGTTTTGTCTACATTAAAAAATGAATTAATACCTAATCCTTATCTTCGCTTTATCATACGTGTGTTTCAAAAATTATTATTATTATATGTATGGACAGAAATTTTGTCAATAAATTAAAATCAGGACATCATGGAGCAGGGACAGATTAATACTGGGTACCACATAGAAATAACATGAAAAGAAATTGTATATTCTTTTCCATTTAGTGTCTCTGTGAAAAATACTTTAATCGATATTCTTCGATTACTGACGATGGAAATTCTTGATTGATTAAAAAAGCAGATATTTTATATATAATTATTTGATTGAATTTATTTTTCTATTGAAGATCAGATGTAACTATTGACAGATGTAAAACTTCACAAACATTGGTACTACGACACGATTAAAGTTTTAATGATTAATAGACGCAGGCAACAGTTATTTGATTTCCGATTTTCAGAGAATAATTAAAGAATTACTTTATATCTCTTTGGAATCTTTCAAAATAGTACCATGGGTAACTTGTTTAGTTTGTTGGTATGCGAAATGTCAAACGATACAATAACCCGTGTCTTCGTATTTCTCCCATGAGAGAAGTGGCAATAGTCTCCAAGACACTACGGCTTCTGCAAAATTGCACATTAACTTAATAATTGATAAATCAGCGCAAAGAACCCCTCGTTGCCGGTATTGAAAAAATTTGAATAAGCTCTTCGTATCTTCGCTCCAACATATGTGTATTTGAAAAAGTGTTATCCTTACAAATTTGCCTCAAAATTTAAAAACAATTGACTTCATGGGAATAACGGGTAAACAAATTTCATTCTCTATATAAATACGTGAAAGACGCATCGAGCGTTGTTCTGCGACTGACTGAAATACATGATTGGTATATAGGACATAGATATTTTATATGTAACGATTATGATGAATTTATTTCCTTTCATTTCAGATCAGACAGTAGAATTTCGAGATTAAAAACGCTTCAAGCATTCATATTAAGGCAACGTTAATGTATTAATACACGTTTTATAGTAGTTTCAACAGTTGTAAGATGGCTGCCATGTCGAGGGTAATTGAATTCTTTTATATGCAAAATATTACTCGACACTGTACCCTGTCGCTTCCCATCTCTCCCTCGAGAAATGTCAATACTTTTTTGTCAAAGATATTACGGCCATCTCAAAAGTTGCTCACCCGACTGAAAAGTCGATAATTCTGTGCAAAGGTACACTCGGAGCTGTCTTGTTTACTACATAATAGGTGAATATATATTTCGTTTATTTGTTTCAACATATGTGTCTTTCAATAATTTATATTCTTATATTTTTTTTTCTAAAGCAGCTGGCAAATAGACCGTGATCTTTTTATGCCATAAGGGCTGCACCGACGTTACTCACATTGCACTACCCAGGGGGCGCGTGTAAATTGAAAATAAGCCACGGAAGCGGAGTAACAGTGTCCCTGCAAAGCTCTACGATCCTATTAGGATCGGGACCTACGGTTTAAAGTGGATTCGGAACCACTACAAACACCCATGGCAACGCCGGGATTTGAACCCGAATCCGAGCGCCAGACCACTAGCCACTCGGCCATCAGGCCCCACATATTCTTATATAAAATGAAGCGAATTTCTAAAATTGACACCGTAAAGTAAATTTCAAGTCAAAGTAAAGGAAAACATATTGCATACTCTATACCAATCGGTGCCACTGTGAAGCACGCATTGATAGATGTGCTTCGAATTAAAACATTGGAAAATCTTCACTGAATACATTTTATATTTAAAGATTTTATGCATTTATTTCAATTCATTTGAGATCAGATGTTACCATTTAAATATTATTACTTCACAACCATTCATATTAAGGCATGTTTAATGTATAAATACACTACATTATAGTAGCAAGGAACAGTTGCTTGATCTTCTACTGCCAGAGAGTTTTCGAATGCCACTTTGAGCTTTCGAAACAGTCTCACCGTCAAAATAGTTTTGTGTGAAAAATAAACATCGAAACACAATCCCATGGATTTCATATTCTCTCTCTATCTATCTTTCCTGAGACAGAGAGAAACATCGAAAAGTCTAATACGCCCTTCTGCAAAATTGCTCATCGACGTGAAAATTGTTAAATTTTGGCGAGAAGGCCACTCGAATCTGCCACCGAGATGACAAAACAGATGAATCCAGAACAGACTGTGACAATATACTCACAATTATAGTTATTATGTTTAGTATATTGGTATGAAGAATTCCAATCAATACAGCATGAAATCTCTGGGCGGGAAGATTTGAAAACTGTTGTTAACAAATATGTAGGCAACATGAAGATACAACAGTGACCCTTTTGTAAATGCTAGTGAGGCCATCTGGGAACGTTATGTCATAACTACCGCCGGAGATTGATTTTTTGTCCTTTTCAGTATGGCACAGTACTCGGAACAGTTCCCTGAAGGTCCATATGTCATACGGGATTGCACTCTTTTCGATGTACATTTTGTGAGAAAGGATTTGACCGTAAAAATCATTTGAATCACCTGAATACTCGTACAGAGAACGTACTTATCCATGTTCTCTTTGCTTCAAAATATTTACTCGTAAAGATGATTTCAACAAACACATGAAGACTCATGCTTGAGAACAATCCGACAAATGTCATATTTGCCTAAAGCCTTTTCTCGGAATTCTTATATAATGAAAAGAACACGGTATCACAATGTAAAAATTTTTCATGAGTTACCGTTTTTTAGGTATTTACTAGAAATTTAGAATTCTTATCTGTGAATTTCTTATTCTTATCTGAAAACTAGAAATTCTTATCTGTGAAAACAACGCTGTATCCATGGTTAGTGTGGAGGAACAAGCCATTAATTAAACATTAATTATTTCATTTCCCACAAACGAAGAACACACACTTTCAAACCACTGCATCACAGAAAAAGCAACAAGATACAAAATGGAATTTCACTGCTAAACAAAATAATGCTGACGTAATAGACTTTTTCAATAGAATTCACTACCCATAACAATGGAAATAATGTATTATTTATCTACACCACAAATAATTGAATTATGAGAATTATTGAGAATCCTGACTTTACTTGCTGGTTTTCCTATTAATTTCATTTTGCAAACAGGTATCTAATTTCTCCCTACACTTTTTATTAATTTTTCCATCAGCCAAAAATATTATAGAATGATCTTTTGAAATTCCAATTTTCTTGTTGTGTCATTTCGCAAGGAATTACTTTTGCAATCGATTATAAATTCATTTTTGTTAAGAAAATTCCTAGTATAATATCAAAAACCGGTGAAAGATTGGCATGTGGAACAACGAAATCATCAGCGTACTTGAACTTATCAATTAAAATTTCACTATTAATGGCACAACCTGAATGCATAGTAACAGTAGTAATTATTCTTACTTCTACGGTCAGTGCATCAATAAATATGCATTTTTAAAATTTATTCGGAATATTCATACTCATTAGATTCATTGTTGAGCCATTATCAATTAAAGCCTTATAGGTAATTTCTTCTATTTCAACCTCAATGATAGGCATTATACATGACGATGATTTGGGCTTCTCATCTTTTAGGTCAATGTGGATTTTTCTGGAATTTAGAGAAGCTAGTTTTTTTTAGATTTGATTATCAAAAGTTCTTCAAAAATCTTCGTTGAGAAGGAGGCTGATTTTATAGCAATTTTCGGGTATGTCCTTCTGTTTATCTAGTTCATCTATTGTAGTATTAAGGTGTTCTAGCTGTTTCAAAACCAAATCTAAGATTATAGTAAAACCATCCTTAATACCATCCACCGCATTCGAATCGGCTTGAAAAATAACATTAGTATTTGGAGAGGCAACTTCAAAAGACCTTTCAACCAGTAATGCAAATCCACCACTTCCGCAACCCGCACCGCTTTTCATTTTGGTTTGTGAAGCTGTAATAAGTATTTTATTTCCATACTTGATTATTGCTTCAAGACTTGCATTGTACGTATGATTCAAAGGGTATTTTATTTCCATACTTGATTATTGCTTTAAGACATTCATTGTACGTACAAAGGGGCCTGAGTTCAGCCCCATTTTTAATAATTTTTTTTTCAACTACTGAATAAGTTGAAACCAGAAGAAACTAATCAATTCATGTCAATAAATTAAAAACATAAAATGATTCATTTGACTGATATCATTTTTTAACCGGCTAATCAGGAGAGGACAGATTTATTTAAAAACTACATACTGGTATACAGATGTCTTGCTGTCATCGAATATTGCAAAGCCACTTCATGAATTTAACTCATCAATTTTACTTTCAATGGGATGGAGACAATTTTTTTATTATTATGGTGTATCTATTTCTGGAAATTTAACCAATTCAATCAACACAAAAAAAACAAAGTAGAACTGACCAGACAATGAACTAGAAACTAGATGGCTAACTAACTCAGATGGTCATTTGGCAAAAAATGTTATAACAGTATTCGCTACACGTAAAGATCATTTGCTTCAAAGAAGCACAATCTCATCGTATAACAAAACCATCATAACACAGGCAATACAAAAAAAACCAGAAATATCTCACGTTCAGATCAAAAATGCAAAAAACGAAAAAAGTGCATAACTCTTTCAGAGCACAATCTGTCTGCATAACAACGCCATTAAATATTATTAGTTATACTAAAATATTTATATATTTAAAAATCAGTGCCATAAATTCGTCCTAATCTATCCTATTAATATATGTTTATTGTTTGCGATGCAGAACTCCTAAGCAGAGGAACACAATTCATCAACACTGTTACGTCGAAACCCGGGTTCTCCTAAGCAGGGGAGATCAACGCCCTATGTCCAGAAAAACATCCTATCTTTGGGGGTGTCTGGTAGGGGTGAGGGCCAGGGAGTGAGAGAAAGAATGTAAGTAAAGTGAATTGAACAACTGCGACCAAAGAGAGAGGTCGTGTAGCAGTGCATCTTCGAGCATGATGGCTGCATAAATAAGAGAGTTGAACTTCTGTAACCAACGAGAAAGGTTGCGTGTGGCAGTTCATCTTCGAGTTTGATGACTGCCTAAATAAAGGAGATTAATTATTTACAGTCCTTTATTATTATTATCTGTGTATGTGTCGAAAATTATTGGAGTTTATTCATATGTGTGAGCTATCGAACAAACACGAAAACCAAATTAGAACTAACCAGGCTATATATTTATAATATTTTCATCAATACAAATATATAGTATTCCTTTTATCATGCACCACTGACATATTCCAAACTACCCAAGCACTGCTTTCATTTGTTTATCTTTACAGTTGGCCGGCAATGATAGATGAAGAAAGAACTACGGGCAAATGTTTTCAAAATATAAAAAAAAAACCTGTGAGCTTCATTTTTTTATTATCTTAAACAATTTATGTGAAAAAATTAGTGTTTAATAACTATAGTTGGAATCACTAAAGAATAGTTTGAAACTAGGTATATTATTATTTATATATATCCTTACATAGAAGATCAGATGGTAACATTGACAAATTCAAAACTTCTCAAGCACTTGCAGTATTCTGCATCCTAATATTTTAATCGATACAAATATATAGTATTCCTTGTATCATGCTCCATTGACAGATTCAAAACTTCCCAATCACTGCTTAATTTTGTTTATCTTTATAGTTGGTCGGCAGTGATAGATGAAGAAAAAAATACGGGCAAATGTTTTCAAAATATTAAAAAAAAAACCGGTGAGCTACATTTTTTTATTTTTTTTAAACAATTTATGTGAAAAAATTAGTATTTAATAAATATAGTTGGAATCACTAAAGAATAGTTAGAAACTAGGTATATTATTATTTATATATATCCTGATATAGAAGATCAGACGGTACCATTGAAAATTCAAAACTTCTCAAGCACTTGCAGGATTCTGCATCCTAATATTTTAATCGTTACAAATATATAGTATTCCTTGTATCATGCACCATTGACAGATTCAAAACTTCCCAAGCACCTCTTTATTTTGTTTATCTTTATAATTGGACGGCAATGATAGATGAAGAACGAACCACAGGCAAATGTTTCCGAAATATAAAAAAAAAAAAACTCTTCGGTGAGAAGGAGGCTGATATTTATAGCTATTTTCGGGTATGTCTTTCTGTTTATCTAGTTCATCTATTCTAGTATTAAGGTGTTCGAGCTGTTTCAAAACCAAATCTAAGAATTGGGTAAAACCATCCTTAATACCCTCCACCGCATTCGAATCGGCTTGAAAAATAACATTAGCATTGGGAGACGCAACTTCAAAAGACCTTTAAACTCGTAATGCAAATCCACCGCTTCCACAAAAGAAGGGTTTGCAATTAACACTTGATCTCTTATACAATTTCCAAAGTTTTCATTTTGGTTTGTGATGCTGTAATAAGTATTTTATTTCCATACTTGATTATTGCTTTAAGACATGCAATGTACGTATGATTCAAAGGGACCTGAGTGCAACCCTATTTCCAACTACTGAATAAGTTGAAACCATAAGAGACTAATCAATACGTCAATAAATTTTAAAACATAAAATGGTTCGTCCGACTGATATCATTTTTAACTGGCTAATCAGGGGAGGACAGATTTATTTAACAACTACATACTGGTATACAGATGTCTTGCTGTCATCGAACTTTGCAAAGCCTCTTCATGAATTTAATTCATCAATTTAATCAAAGTTAAACATTGTAACTTCGCCAATTTCCATTTTCATTGATACCACCACAACTTAAATACGATTAGAGTGGCTACATTAACCAATTCAATCAACACGAAAAAAAAAGTAGAACTGGCCAGACACGGAACTAGAAACGTGGTAATTTTGCACAAATGTTATAACAGTATTCGCTATACGTAAAGATCATTTGCTCCAAAGAAGCGCAATCTCATCGTATAACAAAAAAATCATAACACAAGCAATACAAAAACCCAGAAATATCTCACATTCAGATGAAAAATGCACAGCAAATGGAAAATAAATAATAGAAAAACAAAACAAAAGTGCAAAACTCTTTCAGAGCACAATCCGTCTACGTAACAACTCCATAAAATATAATTAGCTATACTAAAATGTTCATTTAGTTATAAATTAGTCCCATAAATGCTTAATAATCTATCCTATTAATATGTGTTTATTTTTTACGGTGCTGAACTCCTAAGCAGAGGAACACAATTCATCAACACAAAAACCAAAGTAGAACTGACCAAGCAATGAAATACAAGCACAATCATTTTGCACAAATGTCATAAAAGTATTCGCTACACGTCAAGATTTTTTGCTTCAAAGAAGCACAATCTCATCGTATAGCAAAACCATCATAACACAGGCAATACCAAAACCCAGAAATATCTCACATTCAGATCAAACATGTACACAGCAAATGGTAAATACACAATAGAAAAAAAAAGTGCAAAAATCTCTCAGAAACTCAATCGATCTGCATAACATCACTATAACATAGTATTAGGTTTTAAAAAAAATTTCACTTGATAGTAAATAATAATTAGACACAACTTAAGTGTGGTTAGAGTGGCTACATTAACCACACTTTACATATTAAGAACACAATTCATCAACACAAACACAAAAAAAAAATGTAGAACTGACTAGGGAATGAACTAAAAACACGATCATTTTGCACAAATGTCATAACAGTATGCATTACACATAAAGATCATTGCTTCAAAGAAGCACAATCTCACTGTATAACAAAACCATCATAACACAAGCAATACAAAAGCCCAGAAATATCGCACATTCAGATAAAAAATGCACAGTGGATGGAAAATAAACAATAGAAAAACAAAAGTGCAAAATTCTTTGAGAATCACAATCAGTCAGCATAACAACGCCATAAAATATTATTAGCCATACTAAAATGTTCACATATTTATAAATCAGTCCCATAAATAGAATAAAAATAAAGCAAAAATGTATATGAAAAATATGGAAAAAGAAAAAAGTTAGATATTCTTAAAATGCTATACAAAAAGATAATGTACAAGAAACGTTTCAGAAACACAGTCAATTTATATAACAAAGCAAAAAGAATTGCACTGGTTATATAGATAAACTTTGAAATGCTTCCTAATCTGTCCTATTAAAATATAGGACTTATAGTTTAATATGCAGAACTCTTAAGCACAAGAACACAATTCATCAACACAAAACTAAAGTAGAACTGACCAAGCAATGAAATACAAGCACAATCATTTTGCACAAATGTCATAAAAGTATTCGCTACACGTCAAGATTTTTTGCTTCAAAGAAACACAATCTCATCGTATAGCAAAACCATCATAACACAGGCAATACCAAAACCCAGAAATATCTCACATTCAGATCAAACATGTACACAGCAAATGGTAAATACACAATAGAAAAAAAAAGTGCAAAAATCTCTCAGAAACTCAATCGATCTGCATAACATCACTATAACATAGTATTAGGTTTTAAAAAAAATTTCACTTGATAGTAAATAATAATTAGACACAACTTAAGTGTGGTTAGAGTGGCTACATTAACCACACTTTACATATTAAGAACACAATTCATCAACACAAACACAAAAAAAAAATGTAGAACTGACTAGGGAATGAACTAAAAAACACGATCATTTTGCACAAATGTCATAACAGTATGCATTACACATAAAGATCATTGCTTCAAAGAAGCACAATCTCACTGTATAACAAAACCATCATAACACAAGCAATACAAAAGCCCAGAAATATCGCACATTCAGATAAAAAATGCACAGTGGATGGAAAATAAACAATAGAAAAACAAAAGTGCAAAATTCTTTGAGAATCACAATCAGTCAGCATAACAACGCCATAAAATATTATTAGCCATACTAAAATGTTCACATATTTATAAATCAGTCCCATAAATAGAATAAAAATAAAGCAAAAATGTATATGAAAAATATGGAAAAAGAAAAAAAGTTAGATATTCTTAAAATGCTATACAAAAAGATAATGTACAAGAAACGTTTCAGAAACACAGTCAATTTATATAACAAAGCAAAAAGAATTGCACTGGTTATATAGATAAACTTTGAAATGCTTCCTAATCTGTCCTATTAAAAATATAGGACTTATAGTTTAATATGCAGAACTCTTAAGCACAAGAACACAATTCATCAACACAAAACTAAAGTAGAACTGACCAAGCAATGAAATACAAGCACAATCATTTTGCACAAATGTCATAAAAGTATTCGCTACACGTCAAGATTTTTTGCTTCAAAGAAGCACAATCTCATCGTATAGCAAAACCATCATAACACAGGCAATACCAAAACCCAGAAATATCTCACATTCAGATCAAACATGTACACAGCAAATGGTAAATACACAATAGAAAAAAAAAAGTGCAAAAATCTCTCAGAAACTCAATCGATCTGCATAACATCACTATAACATAGTATTAGGTTTTAAAAAAAATTTCACTTGATAGTAAATAATAATTAGACACAACTTAAGTGTGGTTAGAGTGGCTACATTAACCACACTTTACATATTAAGAACACAATTCATCAACACAAACACAAAAAAAAAATGTAGAACTGACTAGGGAATGAACTAAAAACACGATCATTTTGCACAAATGTCATAACAGTATGCATTACACATAAAGATCATTGCTTCAAAGAAGCACAATCTCACTGTATAACAAAACCATCATAACACAAGCAATACAAAAGCCCAGAAATATCGCACATTCAGATAAAAAATGCACAGTGGATGGAAAATAAACAATAGAAAAACAAAAGTGCAAAATTCTTTTGAGAATCACAATCAGTCAGCATAACAACGCCATAAAAATATTATTAGCCATACTAAAATGTTCACATATTTATAAATCAGTCCCATAAATAGAATAAAAATAAAGCAAAAATGTATATGAAAAATATGGAAAAAGAAAAAAGTTAGATATTCTTAAAATGCTATACAAAAAGATAATGTACAAGAAACGTTTCAGAAACACAGTCAATTTATATAACAAAGCAAAAAGAATTGCACTGGTTATATAGATAAACTTTGAAATGCTTCCTAATCTGTCCTATTAAAATATAGGACTTATAGTTTAATATGCAGAACTCTTAAGCACAAGAACACAATTCATCAACACAAAACTAAAGTAGAACTGACCAGGCAATGAACTACAAGCACAATCATTTTACACAAATGTCATAAAAGTATTCGCTACACGTCAAGATTTTTTGCTTCAAAGAAGCAATATCTCATCATATAGCAAAACCATCATAACACAGGCAATACCAAAACCCAGAAATATCTCACATTCAGATCAAACATGTACACAGCAAATGGTAAATACACAATAGAAAAAAAAAAGTGCAAAAATCTCTCAGAAACTCAATCGATCTGCATAACATCACTATAACATAGTATTAGGTTTTAAAAAAAATTTCACTTGATAGTAAATAATAATTAGACACAACTTAAGTGTGGTTAGAGTGGCTACATTAACCACACTTTACATATTAAGAACACAATTCATCAACACAAACACAAAAAAAAAATGTAGAACTGACTAGGGAATGAACTAAAAACACGATCATTTTGCACAAATGTCATAACAGTATGCATTACACATAAAGATCATTGCTTCAAAGAAGCACAATCTCATCCTATAACAAAACCATCATAACACAAGCAATACAAAAACCCAGAAATATCTCACATTCAGATAAAAAATGCACAGTGGATGGAAAATAAACAATAGAAAAACAAAAGAAGTGCAAAATTCTTTGCGAAGCACAATCGGTCAGCATAACAACGCCATAAAATAATATTAGCCATACTAAAATGTTCACATATTTATAAATCAGTCCCATAAATAGAATAAAAATAAAGCAAAAATGTATATGAATGATATGGAGAAAGAAAAAAGTTAGATATTCTTAAAATGCTATACAATAAGATAATGTACTAGAAACGTTTCAGAAACACGGTCAGTTTATATAACAAAGCAAAAAGAATTGCACTGGTTATATATATATATAAACTTTGAAATGCTTCCTAATCTGTCCTATTAAAATATAGGACTTATAGTTTAATATGCAGAACTCTTAAGCACAAGAACACAATTCATCAACACAAAACTAAAGTAGAACTGACCAGGCAATGAACTACATGATCATTTTGCACAAACTCCTGATATATCTCACATTTAAATTAAAAATTCACAGAAAATGAAAATAAACAATAGAAAAACAAAAGTGCAAAAATCTTTCAGAAAACTCAATCGGTCTCCATAATATCGCCGTAAAATAATATTAGCTATACTAAAATTTTCATACCTTTATAAATCAGTTTCATAAAAACAATAATTTATATGTATAGTATGGAGAGAGAAAAAGAATTAGATATTCTAAAAATGCAATACATAAAGATAATATACTAGAAACGTTTCAAAAACACAATCAGTTTATATAAAAATCCAGAAGAATTGCATTTGTTATACATTAACTTTCAAGTGCTTCCTTATATGAACCATTAAAAGATCTACACAAGACAGAAAAAATGTAGATATAAATTGAACTAAAATCCGAAGTGCGCATTAGCTGCCACATAAACAATGCAAACAAAAGCAACAAAGAAAAAAAAACATAACAGTATATCAAGAAAATGTACAAATATTATAAACAATGTAATGAAGTTGATTAACCCAGTAAATTAGCATAAGTAACGGCTAAGCACTGAAATTAAGCATTTTCTTTCAGTGAAACAAAAAATGCTAAAATAAAAAATATATGATATTGCACAGAATTTTAAGTGAAAACCAAGTGAATTTAAGAAACAAACTAACAAAAGAAATGTTATGCTTACCAATCAGAAAAATTACCCTTTTAAACATTTGCAACGGAACAGAATAATTGCAAAGAAAACTATTGCGAATAAAAGAAGAAGACCATTGCAACAAAAAATATTACGGCGACTACGAGCTACCGAATTCAGAAGTGGAAATGGTTACTTTTACGTAAAATTCTGAGTTTTATAGCCTTTTTGCACCCGACACCCTTTTTCGCACTCCCAGCCCACGCAAACCCCACGTGATTGGGCGAAGACACGCCAGAGCGGGAAAAATCGGGTTACCATCGTTGGCATCTTATCGCTCATTTCGTGCCTACAAAAAATGCCAAATAACTAATTTTATTAAACTGTGATTTGTTTTGAATAATTATTATTATGTGTGTATATTGAATTAATTTTTCAGCTGTAGAGATGTAAGCTAATTAATATTTTCGTTTAATTTACAGATTGCTTAAAGTTACCTAAACCTAAAATTATTTAAATAAATGAATTTCAGAACTTAGAATATAAAAATGAATTCTGCATTAAAAGCAACGATTCAAAACCATGATATGGAAATGATGATATGGAAACAATTGATAAAAATTGATAAACAATTAATAAATTGAAACAACAATGATATGGAAATAATTCTCGTTTGTTGATTCCTATAAAGATGTCTAGATTGCTGTAAGATGTCTAGATTATTGTATTATTGATCTGTGTAATGAAATGTGAGAAATATTAATAGAGTTTTTCTTCTGGATAATTAACCATAATAACATTATATTAATTTTTATTCATTTGAAAACACAAACGACTTCTAAAAAATAAAATATCTTTATGTTCTCTGCATGATAATAATAATCCATCATATACATTTTACTGCTAGACTGTACTTATTTAAATTAATTTTTTTACTGGAAATGAAACACAGTAACTAATAATACAAATTAGTAATTATATTATCAAAAACAAATGAAATTGAATATTTTATTTAAATAAAAATTATTAATCAGTAAAGATGCAATTAATAATTAACTGATTAAAAATTATTAAGCAGTAAATTATTTTAAGTGTATATAGTACCTGGTCACCTTCAAAAAATAAATTTTTCAAAGATATTTTTAAAAATAATTTAGAAAGTTTTAAGCATTTTAAAATAAACCTCATTACAAGTTATGGCTACAATATATAAATTCTAAAAAATATATAAATTCTAAAAAATAATCCTTTAATGTTTATTTTAATCTTTCAACATGATTTTCTCAGTTTATGACTTTTCCATAAGATTATTAAAAGAATTATGACTGTATAATTATAAAAATTTTCATGAATGTTCAGTTTTGATAATAATTCCAATACATTTTAATATATAGCATGGTAAATAATAAAAATTTTAACATTTTTTTTTATTTTTAAAAAATATTAAATATTAAGTATCCTTAAAATTTGAGGTTTGCAGGATAAATAAATTATTTAGCTTCTATTTGATATAAAAGTTTAAATTGTGCATTTTACCTTTTAAAAAGTTGTTTTATAGTAAACAAAGTGTAACTTTTTTTATTTTGTTTAAATTTATGTGCACATGATTTACTACCTATTTAATAGTGATCATAGTCATTAATTATTAATAGAAATTTTATAGTCAATAGTACCTAAAATAGTACCTATTTCTAAAACATATAACATTATTAAACATACCAAAATTTCTCTAAAAAAAGTAATAAATCTTTCTGATTTAAGTTGAATCATAAAAAAACATCTTGAAATGATCAATTTGCGCCTCGCAAAGTTCTTTAACCACATAAATATTTAAATGAAATATGCACATTTGACTGTTTTTAATATAAAAGATGGAATTATTAAACAATTCCATCATTTATAGTGCCATTAGAATTTAAATTTAAAAAAACTATAATATAAATTTTTACAAATTGTGAACAGGATATAATATTCATTAATCCCTTATGCTAAGGGTATTTAAATAAAGTAATTATTGAAATTATGATATTTAGATATTAAGTAATAACAGTAGAATTTAAATTTTATAAAAACTATGATATAAATTTGCATAAATTGTGAACAGTATACAATATTCATTAATTACTTGTGCTAAGGGTATTTAAATAAAGTAAATGTTGAAATTATGATATTTAAAAATTTAAAAATGACAGTGGAATTTAAATTTTAAAAAAAGTACAATATAAATTTCTATAAATTGTGAATATCATGTAATATTCATTAGTTACTTATGCTAAGGGTATTTAAATAAATATTGAAATTATGATAGTTAAAAATTAAGTAATACCAGTGGAATTTAAATATTAAAAAATTATGATATAAATTTGTATAAATTGTGAATAGTGTGCAATATTCATTAGTAGTTCATAAGTAAATATTAAAATTTTGGTATTTAAAATTTAATTAATATAAGTGGAATTTAAATTTTTAAAAATTATGATATAAGTTTGTATAAATTGTGAACACTATGTAAAATGCATTAATTACTTGTGCTAAGGGTATTTAAATAAAGTAAATATTGAAATTATAATATTTAAAAATTAAGTAATGCTAGTGGAATTTAAATTTAAAAAGAAACCATGATATAAAATTGTATAAATTGTGAACAGTATATAATATTCAGTAGTTACTAATGCTAAGTGTATTTAAATATATAAGTAATTATTGAAATTATGATATTTAAAAATTAAGTAATACCAGTGAAATTTAAATTTAAAAAAAAAACTATGATATAAATTTGTATAAAATGTGAACAGTATATAATATTCATTAATTACTTGTGCTAAGGGTATTTAAATAAAGTAAATATTGAAAATATGATATTTCAAAATTAAGTAATACTAGTGGAATTTAAATTTTAAAAAAACTATGATATAAATTTGTATAAATGTGAACAGTATATAATATTCATTAATTACTTGTGCTAAGGGTATTTAAATAAAGTAAATATTGAAAATATGATATTTCAAAATTAAGTAATACCAGTGAAATTTAAATTTTAAAAAAAACTATGATATAAATTTGTATAAAATGTGAACAGTATATAATATTCATTAATTACTTGTGCTAAGGGTATTTAAATAAAGTAAATATTGAAAATATGATATTTCAAAATTTAATACTAGTGGAATTTAAATTTTAAAAACTGTGATATAAATTTGTATAAAATGTGAAATATATAATATTCATTAATTACTTGTGCTAAGGGTATTTAAATATAGTAAATATTGAAATTATGATATTTAAAAATTAAGTAATACCAGTGAAATTTAAATTTAAAAAAAAAACTATGATATAAATTTGTATAAAATGTGAACAGTATATAATATTCATTAATTACTTGTGCTAAGGGTATTTAAATAAAGTAAATATTGAAAATATGATATTTCAAAATTAAGTAATACTAGTGGAATTTAAATTTAAAAAAAAACTATATTTGTATAAATTGTGAATAGTATGTAATATACATTAGTTACTTATGATAAAGGTATTTAAATATATAAGTAAATATTGAAATTAGGACATAATAAAATAATAATAATTAAATATAATTTTTTTTATTATTTATTATTTTTGTTAAATTAATAAATTATTTTATATTAAATTATTAATTATTATTTAATATTTTTTATTAATTTTTTTCTTTTACTATTTATTACAATTATTATTTTTATTTATTCAGAATTATTTTTCTGTTAGTCACATATTTTTCATTTTAGTGTCTTCAAATGTATTCAACACTCATACATTGTTATTTACAGTTATCTTAAGATACTAAATTAAACGTTTTTTATTATTATATGTTGTTAATTATTATTAATAACAGATAATATTTTTCTGTTTTCAATTATTCAGATATTAATTAATTATATTTAATAATTAATCAGCAAATATAATTATTTTTATTAAATTAATAAATAACTTTATATTAAATTATTAATTATTATTTAATATTTTTTATTAATTATTTTGGGTTATTTATTTTAATTAATTATTATTCTGTAATTAATTATTCTATTTTTTCTGTTATTCAGATATTTTTCATTTTAGTGTATTCAAAACTCATAGATGTTATTTACAGTTGTCTTAAGATACTAAAGTAAACGTTTTGTATTATTATCTGTTGTTAATTATTATTAATAACAGATAATATTTTTCTATTTTCAATTATACAGATAATTATTAATTATATTTAATAATTAATTAGTAAATATAATTATTTTATTATTTTTATTAAATTAATAAATTATTTTATTATGAATTATTAATTATTATTTAATATTTTTTATTAATTATTTTAGGATATTAATTTTAATTAATTATTATTCTGTAATAAATTATTAATTAATTATTCTATTTTTTCTGCTATTATTTACTACAATTATTATTTTTCTGTTATCCCGATATTTTTCATTTTAGTGTATTCAAAACTCATACATGTTATTTACAGTTGTCTTAAGATACTAAAGTAAACGTTTTGTATTATTATCTGTTGTTAATTATTATTAATAACAGATAATATTTTTCTGTTTTCAATTATACAGATAATTATTAATTATATCTAATAATTAATTAGTAAATATAATTATTTTTATTATTTGTTATTTTTATTAAATTAATAAATTATTATTTAATACTTTTTATTAATTATTTTATGTTTTTTATTTTAATTAATGATTTTATTATTTTTCTGCTATTCAGATATTTTTCATTTTAGTGTATTGAAATGTATTCAAAACTTATACATAAATTATGAAATTAGTTTCTATAATTTTTCCCAGAAATTGGTATTCATTAGCAGATCTTAAAAACGATATTGTGGTAGGCAGGGCCGGATTTATATGAAAAGAGGCCTTAGGCTATTCCACTTATGAGGCCCTTTCACCTCCCATTTTTAAGTTTGTAAATTATTTATTATGTTTGTTTATTATTCATATGAGTAGAATTTCTCCTTATTTTTGATTCATTGTTTTAGTGTTTACTGTTTTTAGAATAGTGTAATTCTAATTTTGCTAACAATTTGAATGTAGGCCCCTCTTGATCTTAAGGCCCTAGGCTGAAGCCTAGTTAGCCTATAGAAAAATCTGGTCCTGCTGGTAGGAATTGTGTTGTTTAGATATTCTTATTTTCGCCTTAATTAGTGTAAAAATAAACATTTTATTATTTATTTTAAATAACATTGATATATTACTTATTATGTATTTATTTAACATTCCTCCTGGGATCGCACGGCTATTTAATAAATGCATAATTTTTCAATTTTCTAAAAATATTAGCGATTATTATTACAAATTGGACTGCTTTAGACATATTCTTGAATATTAAGAAGAACATTTTTTTAAGAATAATTTTAAGAATATTTTAAGAAGATAAATAAAAACAATATTTAAGAGCATTCTTAAGAATATTTTTTACAGATAAATGCATTTTACTAGAATTCCTATTAGATTTCGTGTTGTTTGATATTTTTTTTATTTCTTCTAATAGAAACATTTTCTAGAAATTGTTCCGAAAGCGCTACAAATGTGTCGACTTCCAAAAAACAAAATTCCTAAAAAGAAAATCTTATTTTTTCAGAATAATAATTTGAAAGGGGAACTCTTTTAATAAAAAGATAATTTTTATCGTTATTATCTTTTTCATTTTAGACAGGAAGAGATGCTTTCTTTTCCGTTTTTCAATGCAAAACATTTATAACAAAAAAGAAGGAAATCTTGAAAAAAAAAAAAAAAAAAGGAAATCTTATTTTCTCAGAATAATAATTTGAAAAGGGAACTTCTATATATGGAAAAAAAAAAAAAATATATCTTTTTCGTTTTAGACAGGAAGAGATGATTTCTTTTCCGTTTTTCAATGCAAAATATTTATAACAAAAAGGAAATCTTAAAAAAAAAAAAAAAAAAAGGAAATCTTATTTTTTCAGAATAATAATTTGAAAAGGGAACTTCTCTATATGAAAAAAAAAAAAAAAAAAAAAATTTATCGTTATTATCTTTTTCGTTTTAGACAGGAAGACATGATTTCTTTTCCGTTTTTCAATGAAAAACATTTATAACAAAAAAAAAAAAAAAAAAAAAAAAAAAAAGGGAAATCTTAAAAAAGGGGGGAAAAAAAGGAAACCTTATTTTTTCAGAATTATAATTTGAAAGGGGAACTTATCTATAGGAAAAAAAAAAAATTTATCGTTATTATCTTTTGCGTTTTAGACAGGAAGAAATGATTTTTTTTCCCGTTTTTCAATGCAAAACATTTATAACAAAAATAAAATTAATTATTTTTTCTTAGGCTGGGTTATTTTTTTGTCAAAGACCACAACATTCACGAATTTCAAAACAAATGTAATTACATATGCTGGAATCTTTTTTAAAGTAATCCATTCCAGCTTAGACTTTTCTTTTTACTAATTCAATTATTTTAAATAATATCTTCGAAAAAGATGGAAAAAGCAAAAATATTGATTTTTTACTACTTTAAATATTTTATTATTTTAAATCATTTATATGATTCAAAAGTATTAATTTTTAAAAATATAGAAATGGGAAATTAATTTTCATCTTAGTTTTAGATATAATTTTTTTTTTTTTCATTATCCTTAATTTTGGGGAAAAGTTTAAAGAATTTTTTTTTATATAAACGAAGAAAATTATAATATTTTAATGCGTGACGGAAAAAAAAATTCCTTTTGTATGGTTGTAATTTGGCTACAAAAAAAAAGGGAAAATTTTTTACAATTTTAAAGTAGATTAAATATAAATAGTGTGCATAGCAAAAAAAGTTTATTTAAGTTAAAATAAAATGAAAATCGCGATTCTTATTAATTATTATCACTTTGGAAATGCATCATAACTCCGCGGGCCGCATATAAAATTATATATCCGCTATTAGATTTATTTCTCACTATAGACATTTTTTTTTTGGTGTTAAAAATTTAAACATAATGAGTTATTATAACAAAATTAAATTAAAAATGAATAAAAAAATGAAATTATTAAAAAATATTTATTTTACTAGTGCGATATTTGTTTCGTTACTCTTTCACTTAGCTTTTGCAATCGATCTCAATTTGGGTAATTGCACATCGTAATTGGTGTTGCAGGTTAACGTCCATTATGTTTGAGCGTGTTTTGTCAATTTCATTTTAGAAAAAAAGGTTCGTGGATGTAAGTTGAACCAAAAACGCTAACAACTTCAACTAAGAGTCTGGTTTTCTCTATTATGAACAATCAACTGTGCATCTAGGATGGTCACTGAAGTCACTTAAAGTGAAACATAGAACTTGTTATATTAGATGTTGTTTGTTGTTGTTGTTGTTTCTTATCCCACTTGGCTGGCCAAGCCCACAAGCCCATATGGACTCATGATTGAAGGGGAAGGAAGCAGCTTCTGTTGTGATGGAGCACCCATAGGTAGAAGCCTGACTTTTGCTCCGTGACGCTCTTACAGTCATAGAAGACCGGGACCTACGGCTTAAAGTGGATTCCGAACCACTACAAACATCCATGGCACCGCCGGGATTCGAACCCGAAACCTGTGGCACCGAGCGCCAGAGCGCTAGACACTCGGCCATTCAGGTCCCAAATTTGCCAACGGCTCGCAGTGTTCCCAAGTGGTCACCCACCCAAGTACTGACAGCGCCCAATGATGCTTAACTTCGGTGATCTAACGAGAACCGGTATATTCAGCATGGTACGGCCGTTGGCTATATTAGATGTTCAGATATAATATAGATAGCAGATGTTCAGATATAGCAGAATATAATTTAATTGTTCTACGAACTCATAATTGTAAACTTATAAATAAAACTGGCAATATCGGCCATATATTCGAAAGAATATTATTTTAAAATCAGACTTAATTTTTTTTCATAATTTTGACACTTAATTTTTGATTATATGGATGCACACATACTGTATTTTTTTAATACATTGGTTTTCACTACGTTGGCCATTATAAAATAAATTAATTTTTTTAAAGTGTGATAAATATCACTGTCCTGAAAAATATTCAAGGCGAGCCGCGGAATGGCCACCCCTATGGTAAATAATCCAAGAAGTGCTGTAACAATATAAATATTTAATGAATTATCAGTTGTGAGTTAGGAATAAAAATGAACTTAACAATAATTCTTCAAAATCACCCATCTTTCTAAGTTCTGTTTATTCTATCGATGAAATGAGCATGTATTCGTCGAGCGTAATAAAATTCTAAAACGAACCTTTTCTAAAACGAATCTTTTCCGATATTCTAAAACGAATAAAAGTTAAGGAAAGAAAGCCCGAATTGAAATATTTTCTTAAATATCATTTGTCAACTGACTGTAGACCAAAACTGTGACAGCTGGAAATTTGTAACAGTTATAGTCATAGTAAACTTTTTGTTTTTTTAAATCTAAGGAATAAAATAAAATAAAAAATGAAGAGCTCAAAAATAATGTCACACTATAATTTTCCGAAATCACAAAGCATTCTACACAAGCAAGCTCAGTAATTGCTCACCTGAAACAAAAACCAAAAAATTGGTAATACCTTTAATTAATTTTACAAGTGAAATAAGTTCCATTACTAACTACATTACTTAATATAATTAGAAAAATTACTGAGGAATTAAAACTTTCCAACTATTGTAAAAGAAGGATTTATAATTTATTCCTTTGGATGGCGCCATGTAGACGAGAAGGATTTGAAAAACACCAGCTGCAAGTAATAAATAAAGACATTCGTTCTAAAATAATGATCCAAATGTTAACAAATGCCAAAACATTAGGGAATTTATGAAAAAACGAAGATGGAAAATTTGTGGATTTGAATATTAACGATAAAAAAATATATATAATTGGCTATAAATCCTATTTCTAACGTATACAAAGTGGATATGTTATGAAAGTTGATGAAAATTTATTCCTTCATTTCGTTTATATGTTTAGGTTTACTGGATTTTATTATTAATGGATAAAATAGTACAAAAGTTCATGCTTTATTATTTTGTTGTAGGGATGGCGTATTTGATTTGGAATCATTGTGGAAATAGAATCCAGTAGGGATTGAAAATAAAAAAGAAACTGTTTCTAAAGCTGTAAGAGTGAAGAAACAAATATCGCACTAGTAAAATAAATAATTTTTTTAATGATTTCGGTTTTTTTTTTATTTTGCTTATATTTATATATTTTTTTAAATTTCATTTTTAATGTTATATATTTCTTTACAGTGTGCATTTAATATTATTATTATTATTATTATTATATTATCTATGTTTACATGTAAGAATAATAATAAACACAATCATAATAACTCATGTTTCAATTTTTCAACAACAACAATTTTTTAATTAATTATTACATTATTAATATTTTAATGAAAATTTGAAATTCAACAATGGATTTTGTGGGAAAACAAATTGGAAGTAAAACATAAATTTGTTGTAACTGAACAACAATTTCTTGGATTAGAAAATAAGGTACTTACGTATTAACGGTACCTTCGCGACAGACTTGGCGGTTTTTAAGTGTCGCTAATCTTTATTATTTGGAATAAAAATATTTTGAAAGCGTTTTGATTTTAAATGAAGTGTTTCATATATATTTTATTATTTGGAACAAAAATTTCAAGTGTAGATTGGCGCCAAATCTGTAGCTGCGGTTGGCGCGTGTGCTCTTTATTGGCGCAACTGTCGCCAAGGTACCGTTAATACGTAAGTACCGAAAATAAATTAAAAAGTAATATACTAACATTATACTTGAATAAAATGATAAAAAAATGTGGTATCAATGTTTTTTTTTTTTTTCTTTTTCCAATGCAGCTGGCAAACAGACATGGACGTCTTAGATACCTTAAGGCAAACGCTGCACAGATGTTACTAATTTTGCATTACCCAGGGGGCGCGTGCAACTTGAAGATAAGCCACGGACGCCGAGTAACAATGCCCCCGCAACGCTCTACGATCCTATTAGACCGGGACCTACGGTTTAAAGTGGATTCCGAACCACAACACACATACATGGCACCGCCGGGACTCAAACCCGAAACCTGTGGTACCGAGCACCAGAGCGTTAGCCACTCGGCCATTCAGGCCCCATGTTGTAACAATGTAAATTTATTAAAAACAAAAGTAACTGTTATTATACAAATCATAGTCCTTTTATACGGCAGGATAAATCAACAGCAAAAGTTAGGAGGATTTATGATTCCTCATCAAAAAACAAAGATGCTTAATCGCTGAATGATTGTCTAATACAGGGGTGTCCAACCCAATTGGTCTTGCAAGCCACTTTGGAATGCATTAAAGTCCGCGGGCCTCATATAAAATTATATATCCCCATATTAGATTTAGACCCATTATAGACATTTTTTGGAGTGAAAAATTGAAACATAATGTTATTTATTATTTTTGTGTTTACTATTATTCTTACATGCAAATATAGATAATGTAACAATAATACTAAACGCACATTGTAAAGAAATATATAACACCAAAAATGAAACATAAAAAATATATAAATATAAATGAAATCATTAAAAAATAGTTATTTTACTAGTGCGATATTTGTTTCTGCACTCTTTACTTAGCTCTTGCAAATTGATCTCAATTTGGGTATTTCCCTATCGTAATGGGTGTTGAGTCCGTTATGTTTCAGCATGTTTTGTATTTGGTCAATTTCATTTTCAAAAAAAAAAAAAAAAAAAAGATTCGAAGGTGCAAGTTGGATTAAGTGTCTGGTTTGCTCTGCTATCAACAATTAACTATGCGTATCTAGGGATGGTCACTGAGGTCACTTAAAGTGAAACATAGAACCTGTTATATTAGATGTTCCGAGATTTGCACCTTATGAGATCCCAAAATACAATTTAATTATTCTGCGAACTCATAACTGTAAACATAAATCATCATATATTCGCATATATACATACATGTCATATATTCGCAAGAATATTATTTTAAAATCAAAGTTAATTTTTTTTATAATTTCGGCAGTTCGTTTTTGAGTATACGGATGCACACATAAAGTATTTTTTAATACAATGGTTTCCACAACTTTAGCCATTATAAAATAAATATATTTTGTAAAAGCATGATGAATCTCACGGGCCGCAAAAATATTCAAGGAGGGCCGCGGGTTGGCCACCACTGGTCTAATATCTGGATCCAATTTAAATACTGACTTCTTAGACAAAATGTTGAAATTTGGAATCAACATAATTTCATTTTGTGTACATATTGAAAACAATAGCCTCCAAATTCAAATTACTAATAAAGACAAAAATTTGTTCTGTCCGCTACAATTAAAAATCGAGTTAAAGGTTATAAACAAGATCATTGTCAAATAATCACCTCCATGCCAGTTTTGGATTTTGAGCTGAGCGGACGTGTGTTTTCCTCTCCCTCAAACCGGTTTTGCCTAACATTTCACTGCCGATTGATATGTGAAGTTTTTGGAATTCGTACGGAAGGAAACCAGACCTCTATGCCACTCAATGAAGCAAATGGAGAAATTGGTGGGAACGACGTCAATATGACGGAGTCCATACCTCTATCTCCAGAAAACAGTCTCCCCGAGACTACCTCGAACTTGCTCTCTCTGAAACCTACCAGACTAGCCTCGCCTTCGAGCTACATAGTCACTGACGACTTTATCTTCGAAAATAAACAAATTATGGACCATATCAACGAGGCTCCAACAACTGAAGTATTTTGAAATCCAACTTCAGTTCAGTCCCGATCCCGACAAAACTGCGAACATCCAAGCAGGCCTTCTCACAGCCTCGCAAGAAATCGATGCAATCGAACTGGCGCCAATGCCCCCGATTCCCACAAAGGAATCAGAATAATCTATCTTCTATCAAACCTAATGCACCATCTGTGCAGAAAAAACATAATAAAATAATTAATCCCCCTCAAAAACAAAATGTTCCCAGGACTCAGCCTTTTCCACGCAGAGTTTCAAACAATTTTACCTACGCAGACATTATTGCCGGCCGTTACATTATTTAACTTTTTGAAGATCATATACCAGAATAGTAAAAACTCCGAGGGAAATGTTACGAATTTATATATTTAACCAATTAATGAAATGCAGAATTTTTTTTAACATAAATGTACTTTAATTAAAATAGGCATGAAATTTTCTTTCAACTCACTTATTTTTCTAATATTTTTTCTTTCATACTCGATTCTATTTTGATAAACCTTATAACTTCTCGCTGATACAAAAATAAATAAAATGTCTTAGCATGCATTTTTTTTTCAAACATTTAGAAATAACACAGATTATGATTTTGTAAGACAAAATAATTAAAATATTATATTTATAAGGAACTTACACTAATTTATTTCTTAAACTATTTTATTTAAAAAATATTGCATACTTCTAATTATCTCACCAATAATTTTCACCTACGTTATTATTTTCTTTACTGCAATACACAAAATCTTGTACTTATTCGGAGATACATTTGTTAAATTTTCCCACAAATAAATGTTCAATACTAATAAATATTACTATACTAAACTAAAGAATTTGTATAACATGAAAAGCATAAAATACACACACACACAAATTTCAACAGAAAACTTTCTTACAAAATCTAATTGTATAAGCATGCTAAAGTTATATATCTTATCATTTTTTGAGTGATATTCTCACATTCTTCTTACCTGGGGAGAAAACCCGATTGATTACATTCTATTTAAAGACACACGTTACCGTATTATATTTATAAAATTAAGGTGTATATTTTTTTAATCCAACAATTTTATAAAACAATATTTTCATTGATATTTAAATTTTAACATGTATTGAATTTTCTTACTCAAAAACTTTTATCATTAAAGAAAAATCTGTACGTATGTTCTTTTCGAACACTCAACTCAAATTCTAGTATATAACCTTTTTTTTTTTAAAGAATGCTGATAACATGTACCTCTTGCCAATTTCAGATAAGATAGTATTGCTTTCAAATATTGATAGCATTGGAATGCCTATCAGTTTAGATATGCATATTTTTTAATTTTAATTTAATTAATCAACAAACCTTTTATCCATTTGTAGTGTAATTTTAGATGAAGAAAAATAAAAATTATGAAATTATTACTAAATAACATCTTTTTTTACTAAAGATATTATAAATAAATTATTTTTATTTTTTACAAATTATATGTATTTTTTGTTTTCTGGTAAATGAACACACACACACGCAAAAATAATATAAATATTCTTTTATTTTTATCAAAGTGAAATCCAATCATCTCGTTTTGCATACATTCGTTTAGATTTTTTATGTTCTAATATTGAATTAGTCTGAACATTTTTTTTTATTCATGATGTAACTTGCAGGTACATTCATTTCTTTCAATGCTAAATGAAACTCTTTCGAGCCTGCTGGAGATTGTTTCCGATTTCGAAGTAAATCTACAACTAATTTTACAATATTAGTTCGAGGTAAATGTTTTCCTTCATAAACGATTTCTCCATCGGGTGTCCAAGATAATATGGAAGGCTTCTCTTTAATAAAGTCCAAAATATTCCTTGCAGTATTCAAGTATCGAAAAGGAGCAGCTTTTAAAATTTTGGTTGTAATGGAATCTTCTTTTTCAGAATCAGATTTTACGTCTTCTTCCTTTTCTGAATCTTCTTCTGTTCGTTCTTGTCGGGGATGATGTATTTTAACAAATTTTTGTAAAACTTGTAAATACTGATTCATCTTTTCCCTCTCGGGTAAACCTTTTTTCCGAATTATTTCTTGCATTTTATTATCTAAGTCAGTTAATTGGTCAGCTACCTCAACGCAATCTTCTGGTACCAAAATCAATTTTCTACTGTACTCCATGGATCAAGGACGTAATTACTGAAATCGCAGCTGGTAATAGCAAGAATAAAAATCCTTCTCCCCTTTGAACCAATATATTTCTTTTTTTATAAAGTAATAGTTTTTTATCAGAAAGTTTTCTTAAAATTTTTTTAATAGGGACTAATTGATTCTTTTGTTTTTTAGAAAGGGGTACGTTTCCTTGAAGCACATTCAGGGCACATTCACACAAAGATTTAATAACACTGTTTGGACATTTTTTAAGAATATAGCCTTTTGATTTACTTTTTGAAATCAGTTTCAGATGTTCCAATTGGTGGTGTGAACAGGCAGACATTCTAGATTCGAATAAAGAATCATCTTAAAATGTGAACTTATATAGTTTCTAAAAACTTGGAGAGTACTTTAGCTTTTTAGCACAATGGTTAACATTTTTTCCATGTTGAAAGGGGCACAATACATTCAATGGTGGTAAATCATTTACTTTGGGGCATTCATAGTCATCCAAATTCAAAATTTCTTTACTCGCTAAAAACTCTAAAAATTTATTTTTCTCTAATCCTTTTACATAAACATAGGGAAACATTTCCATGATAATAGTCAAAACACGGCGTAAGTACTCGTAAGGTAATTCACCATCGTCCCATTTTATTTTATGAAGGTGCTTACTAACCCATAAATAATTTTCTTTCTTTCGAGGTTCTATAAGTTCAAAAGGGTGAGGGGGTTAAAAAAGCCATTTCCCGCAGAAAGTATCATCGTGCACGGCACACACTGCCACTAATAAAAGACCCTGCAGAAATCTGAAATCCTTCAAAATCCAAGACAGCAACCGCCATGACTTGTAAAGATGAAAATAATTAACGAGGCTGATAAACACAATATTTATCCCCTGGAAAAATTCCACTACGCAATCGCAGTGAATCGTCTGTATCCGGTTTTAAATCGATTAAAAGATAACTAAATGGTTTTGAAGTGACATCCTCGTAAACTTCTCGAAAAAATTTCGTTTGACTGGGATACTGTTGTCTACCTAAATGCATGATTTGCGATCGGTCTCTAGGATTTTTGAATAAAAACAAGTAATGTGCATTCAGTGATATGTCCCATATTTCTTTTCCTTTATGAAAAATATTTTGAACAATAAAAATAATACTCAAATTTCGGTGGTGACCACCCTTAGTAAATAACTTTGTTAGTTTAGTATCGCTCGAAAGTTCTGACATGAGATCATCAATCACAATCAAAGCGTTTGATAACGTATGAATATCTGATGGCAAACCTTCGTGAAATTCTACTTTTTTCATTTCTCGGTAAAGTTTTTGATAAACTCCATAACACCAAATCACTTTTTTGGGAAAAGGATATATGAATTTTAAATCTATTATTTTTTTAACAAGCTGTGTCTTCCCACAACCTGTAGCTCCAGCTACACTCATGTCCATAAATTAAGGATAATGAAGTTCAGGCAAAGAAAGAGACAGAAGCAAAACAAATTTGACTTATTTGTAAAGTCTATTTATTAAACAAAAGGTAAAGAGTAAAAAAGATGGTATATGTTTGACATAATTAATAAAAATTGCGATTTTGTTTCCCTGGAGCAAATTTAAAAGAATTATTTACAAAAAACAGTATAACATGGTTAGTGATGATGGTTAATATAAAATGTCTCCCGGACGATGCAATACAGGCCTTACAACGCCTATAGCATGCTGAGGGGGTATCAAATTATCAATCTGATCTTGGGGAATATTACACCACTCATCAAGCAATGCCCTCCAAAGTTCCGGTTGACAGGTGGGAAGGGTTGACGGGCTGCAATTCGTCGGCCAAGCATATCCCCACATGCTCTACCTGGTTCAAGTCCGGTAGTATGCTGGCCAATCCATACGGGTGATATCTTCCAATTGAAGGTATTCGTCTACAAATGTTTGCACGGTGAAAATGGTGAAGTTGTCATCCATAAACAGAAATTCAGCACTCATCGATTTTCGAAACAAACGTACACGCTGTTCCAGAATGACATCCCGATAGATGAGGCCTGTCATCATTTCTCTGAACATTTCAGGTCAGTTCTGGAACCAAGAATAATTCCTCCCCAAATGAGCCATCCTGCACCGCCGTAACGGTGTCGTTCAAATGGTGTTCTTTGTTTGATAACGGTACCTGGCGATCTCCGTTATGAAAGATCCGGCGAGAATCAGACTGCAAACTAAACCTGGACTCGTCGGAAAATAATCACCAGACCACTGCACTGGTGTCCACAATGCATGCTCTCTAGTCCAGGTTAATCGCAGGCGACAGTGACTTGCGGTAAGTGGAACACATCAACAGGCCTACGAGCATATAAACCAATGTTTGACATTATTAATAAAAAAGCGTTTATACTCCCTGGAGCAAATTTCAAAAAAGAACCGGTATTTAAAAACTGACAGTATAACATGGTTGATGCTGGTTAATATGTTTCTTTTGACAATAATGCTAAATACCGGTCCTCAACGCGTTGTAACTCGGGGGCATGCTGTAGTATCAACATTACCATCATCTGAATCTTGGGAATATGGAGATGACACTCATGGGCGATTCCAAGTTCCGGATTTCCAGTGGGGGTTTGACGTCCACATTCCAGTCGTCCGATAATTCAACATCGTAAAAAATCCTCCAAGTCCTTTGCTGGCCATAACATATGCGGTTATAGCTTGAAAGGCTTTTAAAGCGCTTGTGAACAATTTTACACTTTGCCACCATTCGTTATATCCCAAAAATTCACACTCGTCATTGTGACGAACAAACGCGCCATCTGGTGGTTTCCAGTAATTTGCATATTCTTCTTCAAGATGTGTGTGATAATTTACAGGTGAAATTTTTATTTTAGAGTTCAATTTCTGTGATTCTGAATTATTCTTAAATGGACATGAGTGTATTAAATAATTAGATGGGTGCCTTCTTTTCCATTACTGAATGAAAATATTTGAGTGGGAACGGGTATTTGGCCTCTCCATAAAAAAGGAACAAATTTTTTTGCAAAGCAATTTTTTGGACTCGTTTTTAAAAATCATTCTTACACCATATCTTTTTTAATAAATTGATACAATCGAAAATCGTTTGTTTTCAATGCACAAGATTGTTTACAATAGAATACAAAGAATTTCCTTGGCATCTACGAAAATAAAATAAATACAATACATTCCACACACGTTAGAAGTAAGATTTTGTAGAGGAGTCGAATTCCAGCATACAGAAGGGTAACGTAAAGTCTGATTTCATGAAATCGTGGATCATAAAAATCAGGTTCTGGATTTCGAAGGAATCAAAGAACTCGGGGCAACCATTTTCATAGTAAAAATAACCATGGGATCCTGGAATCGTTGAAGATTCATCTGAATTTACGACGAATGGGCATATTTTTTTTTATGAAAGGTATTTTGTTAGATGCATACGTCCACATTAAAAAATCGTCCGATAATTCGAACCACGTGATAAAATAAAATGTATCTTTTGCCATTCATATGCGGTTATTGCCAAAATAAAGCGCAGAATATTTTTACTTCTTTATTTCCATAACGTTACAATTCTCGAAAAACACACTCGTTATAGTTTGAGATAAACATTTGGTGGTTTTTATTTCTAATCTCAAATTGCTTTTCAAGATTTGATAATTCAAATGATTGAAATTTTTATTTTAGAGTTCAATTTTGTGTCGAATTCTGAATTTCCTTTTATATAATCTTCATGAAATAAAAGTCCTTGATTGTGTCCTCCTTTTTTCTGTTCCTGAGAAAAGACTATGGTAACCTTTAATGTAATTATTTTTATCAATATTTAATTCTAATGGCGCATGAGGCTTTGGTTGTCCATCTACATAAAATCCTATAAAATTCATATGAAAATGTTTGAAATCAAAAGGAAATTTTTGAAACGTACTATGAAAGGCATCATTATCAATACATCCTACAATATTTCTTTTAGGCATTTGTCCAACAAAAATATTGTCTTGTACAAATGACATGCTTCCTTGTGGTACAGAATACACTTTACAAAGAACACGATTGAGAGGATATTTTGCTGTACCGTTTTCTAAATCTTTTGCGTGTCCTAAAATAACACTAGGACTAACCCGCACTTTTCTTACAAGTAAATTTAATTTTTCTAGAACAATTTTGTATCCAGCATTACCTTGTAAACAAAATTCGGGTTTACTTCGAATGAGCTTTATTTTCATGTCTACTAAATTCAATAATAATCTCTCTTGATGAAATAAATCACCGTGTAAACCACCTATCATATCCACAGTGGCACTTAATTAAAAAAATTTGGAACGTAGTTTAAGTCCATCGTTTCTGTCTTTATAAAACATTTCCGAAGTTAATTGGGAAGTTTTACAGTCGAAACCATGATTCAACAGTGTTTCAAAATACGATTTGTATGAATAGGTATTACTTGAATTCGAAACAAGACGATCGTTTAATGAAATATCCATTTGAGAAAAGAGAGAATGCATAAACAAATTAACAGGACCAATTTTTCCATCTTTTTCCAAGGGAGTACCATCGGCTTTTACTATTTTTGCTTTTACATAAAGTTGGGTTTGACTCAAGTCAACATATTCTTCCCCACTACCAGAAATATGAAATTCGACAGGTCCGCCATCAAAAACGTTTGACAAAGGGTGAAATTCAACCCAGTGACCGTCTTCTATAGCCGTTTGGGTTGCAGGTAAGTGAAAAAGTTCCAATTCAGACTTTACACATTCTGGTGATCCTTTTAAAATAAATGCCATATTTTTTGCTAATCAAAAATATCGTGTTCTGAAACTTTTCGTGTTTTAGAAGAAATGTCTTGCTTTCTGTTTTTTCTCTTCCTTTTTATATGCTCCTTGACCTATCACCTTGACCTATGAATTGACCTATGCACACGATTCATACCTTTACGTGCCCAACTTTTACCAGCTTCTTTACTTCTGCTTTTAGTAGCAGTTTGTAAGTCTTTTCCAAAAAAAACATCATTGATTACTTTCGTTCCTGTGACCGGGGCTTCTTTTCCAACGACCTTTCCACCTCTTACTAAAAATGGTAATGCTGCTCGAAACAAACGACGAAACACACCTCCTAATCCATACCCTCTTTGAAATGAAATGCCTTCGTAATGTGGAATTCCAGAACCAGCTTGATTGGTGTAATGTTCTTCAAATTTTTTACTGCAACACACGTAAGGCACTTTCATGGTGCAACTTATACTTGTAACATTTTAAAAAGAAATGTTGATTTTTTTTTCTCTTTCCCTTATTTATAGTATCTGTCTCATTCGAAAATGTAGCACGATAATGGCTTTTCCTCTTTCGAAGGGCACTAAGTTTCCTGAATTAAGACGAATTTCAATTTCGATGGTCTGAAATGATTGACGTATGACAGGAACATAGTGTGGGCCATCATAGAGTACATTGATAACGTCTCCGTCATTTCCAGAAATTCTAACAATTCGTAAAAGAGGTGCTTCAACATGCCCAACCACTACGGGCTGAACGATATCACTATAAACATAAAATATTGGAAATTCGGTATGAGGATCTGCCATAAAATAACTTTCTTTTATATTTTCTATCACTTGAGGTTGAAAACCTAACATGCTAGACAAACCTTTTTCAAGTATAACTTTAGCCCGTCTGTAGTTTTTAATTTTACACGTTTAGTATGAGGATTGAATTTAAAATTTATTTTACCTTCATGAGAAGTTAAAGCCATAGCTTTCAAAATATCAGGTATTGTTTCATATGATCCTGGTGATAATTTTCTCGTGTTTAATTTACCGTCCCCCAGATCAAATACGAACATGTTATTCGTTTCATTTACATTATACCAAGTGTGAGGATAAATAATTTCGGCTAATCCAACTTCCCATTTTCCATCTAAAGTGATCGGTGAAGGGAGTTGTGTGGCAAAACTAGAAATTTTGTTATTAGGAAAATAATGCAGAGAACTATCAGAGGGTAACGTCAAGTAGAAAGACATTTTTTCTTTTAAATGAATAAATATAAATCCGGAATCAGTGTTTTTAATATTTTCACGCTGCTCACCCAAGAATTGAATTTTTCTGGATGTCCAAGAAATTTTACAAAATATTCCACTTTCCCATCTTTTTTCTTAATTATGTTTTCAATAGGATAAAACCTTGAATCTGTGACTTTTTGAATTTCTTTCTCGTAAAATGTACCTTCGATAATCTCACCCTTTAAGTCTTTTAGTTTGTAAACTATAGGTTGTCTGGGAAGAATTTGATGAATCGTAAATATTTCTCTGGACCAGTTATTTTTATAACCCTTTTCAAATTTATCTTTCCATTTACTGATACGAACACTGTCATTTAATTTGAATGAGGAGTGTTTTATGTTTGGTTCAACTATATCATTGTACAAATTTTTCCATACTTGGGCTTGATTATCAATGTTTACTGCATATAGTTCCATTTTAATGCTTCGGTGCCATGTATGATTATAGTTATAGATTAATTGTTCAATCACATCTATATACGTTTGGGTATTATATTCCGTAAAGTACTTTGTTAATTTTGACATGAGTGTTCTGTGAAAACGTTCAACGATACTAGCTTTTGTTTCATTATTCGTCGTAAAAAAATGGACATTTATTGTCTTAAGATATTTCTGTAGAATTTTATTTTTAAACTCTGTACCTTTGTCTGTTTGCAAAGACTTTGGTTTTCGTTCTTTGAATATTTTTTGGAAACCTTTTAATATACTCTGACCTGTTTTATCCTTTAAGGGTATTGCCCAAGCATATTTTGAAAATACATCTATACAAGTAAGTAGAAATTTGTAACCGTTGTTAAATTGCTTAATAGATTGTAAATCTAATAAATCTGCCAGAAATTGTTCATCTATACCTCCAACAATAACTCTGTTTTTCTTAAAATTTCGTCTTGTAGGTTTATGTAAAGTATACGAATCTATAGTTTCAAACCATTGCTTTACATCTTTAGTTTTAACTTGATTTCCTACAGCCCTACGTAATGCATTTATGCCTCCAAAAGTGGTTGGTTTTTCAGGATTTTTATAAAACTTCTCAAGGGACATTTAAAAAAATGTTCATTACTAACTTAAAGTAACTATTCAAATGACTTAATCATAAGACAATAAAGCATTTATATAAGAGAGAGTCCAGAAAAAATAAAAAAAGGTTGTATACTAGAATTTGAGATGAGTGTTCGAAAAGAACATACGTACAGATTTTTCTTTAATGATAAAAGTTTTTGAGTAAGAAAATTCAATACATGTTAAAATTTAAATATCAATGAAAATATTGTTTTATAAAATAGTTGGATTAAAAAAAGTTTTTGATTCTACGACGATGACTTCTCGTCACTTCCGGTTACGCGCGCTTTTCTGATGACGTACTTCCGTCTCCCGGAGTGCCGCACCTACTACTCATCATCATTTATGTTGAAATGAGCAAACCACCACACACATCACCACATATCAATTGGCAGAATTATAATTATCACATCCAAAACACTGATTTAAATTCTTTCCCAATTGACTCAAAAGAATCCGCAGACAAAGCAATCAAAAACTTCACCAACGCGATGCACACAGCGTACGACAAAGCTTCTAAACCAAAGCACTTTCATTCACACATCAAACTCCCGCCGGAAATTAAAAGTAAAATTAAGGAAAGAAACCGCACCCGTAAACTCTGGCAACGTACGAGAGATCCGACTTTAAAAACTGAATTTAAAAATCTAAATTGCGAAATTAAAGATCTTATTTCTATTCACAAAAACACTGCTTGGGAAAACTTCACTGATTCGTTAAATGACAACACCAAAAAATTCCGGGGAAAAGTTAAATCTATGAGGAAATCTCTCCAAAACATTCCACCGCTCGAAACGGATACCAACAGATTAGCGGTTTCCCATGCCGAAAAGGCCGAGCCAATCGCCGGCTGCTGGAAGCTCCAATTTGAGCAAAATCCCAACATGAGCCATCCGTTCACAAACAATCTTATTAGTACCGAAACCAATAAATACCTTAATACTCCGCATGCCAACTATAATTTCTGCATCTCCGCACAAGAAATAGTTAACTTTATTAAAAACTTAAGTACCAAAAAAGCTGCAGGCTTTGATAAAATTAACAATAATATGATCAAGCATCTTCCGTTAAAATTCCTCTATTGGTCAATCGTCATTCTCAACAATATGCTTAATATTTCTTACTTCCCCGAGGCTTGGAAAATTATTACTCCCGTTCATAAACCAGGCACAAATCCTTCTTTACCAGTCAACTACAGGTCAATTTCTCTCCTTAGTAACCTCAGCAAGATTTACGAATTCGCGATCTTAAATCGGATTAAAGAATTTTGTGACAACAGCAATATTTTAATCCCCGAACAATTCGGCTTCAGAAAAAACTTAAGCACCACACATCAGCTGTTCAGGGTCACTGAGTTAATAAATCATGGCTTCAGCGCACGAAGTTTAACCAGTGTACTATTTCTTGACATCGCGAAAGCGTTTGACAAGATTTGGCATACCGGTTTAATCTTCAAACACAAAAACTAAATTTCCGCTTCCGCTCACTTTGGCTATTAAATCTTTTCTTGAAAACCGTTCGTTTCAAACTAAAGTCAATACTACTACTTCTACTACGCGAAAAATGGAATGTGGACTCCCGCAAGGATCCTTATTATCACCGCTTCTTTTTAATATCTACGTGAATGACTTCCCGCGAGACGAAAATATTCTCACATCTATGTATGCAGACGATACCGCAATCATTACACAGCACTTCCACGAATACACTCTCTATTTTAGACTTCAATCTTTTGTCCATAGGCTACAAACTTGGCTCTGCTCATGGAAAATTAAAGTTAATACCAGTAAATGTGCAGTTCTCATCTTTCACCGCAAAAGAACCCTCCAAATGTTCATCAAATTCTTATCTTTAACGAG
>BPLQ01004863.1:0-10614 GCA_021605075.1 Caerostris darwini
GATGACATCAAATGGGAGATCTGAAGGCAGTCCGCGAATTACAACTTTAAGTTGCTTTTCTTGGGGCAATTCAAATGTATGACTTTTAAGTTTCAGGTGATCAATTTGCTTCTGTATGGATCTGTAGTCATCAGGTATGGTTGGAAAAACTTTTAATTTGCCTATGAATGATATTGGAGCTTGTCCCATCGTTAATTGCGCTAGGCATAGTGTGGCTAAAGTCACATTAAAACCTAAGGTTAAACGTAGCAGTAATAATAACGTCACTGGCGAATTTCAGTTGCCTGCTAAACGCCTAACTGCGAAAATTAATGTTAATCAGGGAAATAGTGCTATAAGTGTAGATAATAAGTTCTCTAACTTAAAAGTGGATGAGGCCTCCCATGGAAACGCGAGTTACGCTCCTCCAGAACCAAAACTTCCACCTATAATGGTGAAACCAGGTGATAACCTAAAAACTAAACTTGCGGACATAAATAATGAATTTAAAGGAGACTTAAAAATCAAGCTAGCAGGGGAATATCTTAAGATTTTCCCCAAAGATATTGCCCAACATCGTTTAATTACTGCATTCTTGCGCGCCACTAATACGGAGTTTTTCGTAATAACTCCAAAAAATCAAATACCTCTGAAGGCAGTGCTTAAAGGTCTACCAGTTATCTATGAAACTACAGAAATAGCTGAAGGTTTCAAAGAACTTAGCTTTGAGATGGATAAAATCATCCAACTGAACAACCTGAAGACCAAAAAGCCCATGCCTGTCTGGCAACTCACCTATATGAGATCCGAAAAAAATGCTAAACTCCTTGAGGTCACTAAATTACTATATTTAACCGTTCACGTAGAGAAATTTAACAGGAAGCCTGATGCCACCCAGTGCTTCTCCTGTAACTTATTTCATCATTCTAGTCAAAATTGTAACTTTAAACAGAGATGTCTAAAATGTGGCGAAAATCACTATGTTAAGGAATGTCCAATCAAAGAACGATTAGAAAACCCCACATGTATCAACTGCCAGCAGACAGGACACCTCGCTTCTTGGAGAGGGTGCCCGAAATTTCCCAAATCAAGCCAGCAGCCCAATAGGGACGCTTCCCGCACTGTTAGTCATTCTATTAAACCCTTCCAAAGCAAGAAAATAACGGAAGGTATCTCCTTCGCCTCAATGGTGAAAGGAATCCCCCCCAACAATCTCCATCGACGGCCACTACAGCAGGAAATCAGCATGACTCAAGTACTCCTAACATTAATTCTAATGATAAAGATTCCTTCGGGAAAGTTCTCTACATCATAAATGAATTTATTTCTATATTTAACTCCTTAGAAGGAATCGAAAATGTTTACAATAGTTTAAAAAACTGTACTTCTGATTTTCAGAAGATGCAAATAGTTCTTAGATGTTTTGAAAATATTGGTTCTAGCAATAATTAATGGTCGTGCTGATTACTGGGTTAAAAATATGTTACTGGAACGCAAACGGTATTATGTCTAAAATGAATGATTTAATTAACTTCACTAATACTCACAACCCCGATTTACTACTAATCCAAGAAACTCACTTATCCCCTAATCGTAATCCTTATATTCCTAATTATATTCTTCACAGAAATGATGGTAATCAATCACCTAGACCTCGTGGAGGTACAGCCATTTTTATTAAAGATAATATTCCGCATACTAATATCACACCCAATAACTTAACCGACATTCAAACCACTGTTTTAAATGTAAAAACTGATCACTTTAATAACCTTGCAATAGCCTCTGTTTACATCCCCTGTCAAATTAATCCCACTAATTTAATTAAGGATCTTAATAACATACTTAATATTAACAATTCTTCCGTACTATGTGGTGATTTCAATGCTCATCACACATCCTGGCGATGCAAACGTGATGATAGCACGGGCAATGCAATTGTCAATTTTGCTTTAAAATCTGGTGCAGAAATTTTTGCTCCTACCACTCCCAGTAGGATTACTAACTCCTCCTTTTCAACTATCGACCTGACCCTTCTAAATAACTTTCATGTTCCCTTCACTATTGAATCTCTATCTGAATTATCGTCCGATCATAATCCTGTTATTGTAAATTTTTCTATTACCTATCAACCCTTAAATCTTGTGAGAAATATCTCTACTAATTGGTCTAAATTCCATAACCTACTTGCTAATTCTCCCCTGAAAATCTTGATTTAGATTCTACACTAACCATTGATGCGGAAGTTAATAGAATTACCGAACTAATGCATAAAGCATACACTAACTCTTCTAACCCAATTTAAAAGAACAATATAAATTTCATTCCTCCACATATTAAAACACTCTCTAGAGAAAGAAACAGAGCACGTAAAAACTGGCAATTCTATCGCGATCACTCCACTAAAACCGTCTACAATAGGGCACAAGCCAAGCTTCGTAAAGCTATTTACGCGTTCACCCAAAGCACCTGGACCAATCGTCTTCAGACACTGGACGTTGCTGATGGCTCTATCTGGCAAGCTATAAAACAATTAAAAGGTAAAAAGCATAATATAACCGCGCTTAAGTCGCCGAATTCGTCTCCTGTTACAAAGGACGAAATTAAAGTTGAAATTCTCGCGGATAGTCTTCAGAGTCAATTCCAGCCAAATAATCTTTCTAATCATCTTACTAACATTACTGTTGAAAATTCAATTCGTAAATTAAATTCTCTTCCGAATCCCCATAAAATTACTAATACTAAAGTTGATTATATTTATGATTATATCTCCAATCTTAAAATTAATAAAGCCCCCGGGTCTGATAATATTACTAATAAAATGCTAAAAAATCTTCCTTATAATTTTATTTCTAGAATAGCCTAATTAATTTATGCAATCTTTAATCTAACTTATTTCCCTACTATTTGGAAAAAAGATATAGTGCTCCCCATTCTTAAGCCTGGAAAAGATCCTTCTGATCCCTCTAGTTACCGCCCCATTTCTCTCCTATCCACTCTAAGTAAATTAACCGAATTTATCATTCTAAAAAAATTAAAAGCTCATTTGACTAAATATTCTATCATGATTCCTCATCAGTTCGGGTTCACCCCTCAACTTTCCACCACTCATCAATTACTACGACTAACGGAATTGATCTCTGAAGGTCTATCTAATAAAATGCTAACAGGAGTCGTTTTCCTTGATGTTGTAAAAGCATTCGACAGGGTCTGGGTCGATGGTCTACTTTACAAATTACACGCTTACAAATTTCCACTCTACATTATTCTTTTAATCCAATCCTATCTCAGTAATAGATCTTTCTCTTTTAAAATCAATAACTATTTCTCCTCTCAGAGAGGTATCAATGCAGGCGTGCCCCAGGGCTCCCTAATTGGTCCGTTTCTGTTTAATCTTTACATAAATGATATTCCTATTACTAACAACGTACACCTCAGTTTATATGCAGATGACACAGTAATCGCGGTCTCTTCTAACCACATTCAGGATCTCACTATTAAATTAAATCAATATCTCAAGCAACTTGAAGCTTGGCTTACTCGCTGGAAAATTAAAATAAATGTAGAAAAAACACAAGCTGTACTCTTCACGAGACGCAAAATTCCTCCGCCTAATGTTTTCCTTTTTAACCAACGAATTAATTGGACTAGCAATACTAAATACTTAGGAGTATACCTTGATAGTAGGCTAACATATTTTAATCATATTAACCACATTAAACGTAAATATAATATTTCTATACGCATGCTTTATCCATTCATTAATAGAAAATCCCTCTTATCCTTGGATAATAAACTAATTATTTACATGTACTATTTGCGTCCCGTCATCACATATGCTAGCCCAGTTTGGGGTTCCGCTGCAAAATACCACATCAACTACATCAAAAGAATTGAAAATAAAATTTTAAGAATGATTACTGACTCTCCTTGGTATTTTAGGAATGATGACATTCGTCACTGTCTTGCCCTCCCCTCTATTCAAAAATTCATGCTCAAGCTGGCAGAAAAATTCTATGCAAATCTTGAACACATCCCGAATGATGAAATCCGTAATCTTCCGAGATACGATTTCCATCTTCCGGAAAATGCTAAACGCCCAAGGGCTGTTCTTCACAACTTGCAAAGCTCCTAGACGAACTGGCTCAGTTGTCGTCATGACCTCTGTGCTTTTAGTCTTCATTCCTAGCAACGAAAACCCCATCCTACTGTAGATTCCTTTTTAAATTTTGGATTCTTTAATTGTTCTGCTTATTTTATTAATTTTTGTTTTTTATTTTATTTTTCTCCTTGTTATTAGCTATTTTATTAATTTTTTCTTTGCTTATATTTTTAATATATATTTTAACATGGGACATTGCTCTTAAATCACTTCACCTCCTTTTAACTATCAATGTTTTTTTTCCTTCATCAATGTTTCTCAGATGCAGATAGGAGTTTTAGGCCCCTTCGGGGCCAGGGCACTCCGAAATCCTGTAAAGACGTACGACGTTTAATTTGCCTCCAGAAAGGCGTCCTTCAATCTTTGAATTTGTAATCTGATTGAAGTTCTTAAGAATTTCAGTAGAATTTTGTATGTTGTCAATTATAATTGGAGGAACATATTTAGTAGTATGGGGTGCAGGACAAGAAGAAGCAATATTGTGGTCATTAGTGAGATCTGTGTCCAAACTGTTTTCGTCCAGATGTAATTTATCAAAATTTTTTGAAATGTCTTCAATTTTAGCAGGAGGTATGTTGTCTGCATCACTAGGACCAAGACTTTCATCGGGGTTAAGGCAAGCAAATTTGGAAGATAACTTGATAACAGTGGGATCACTGGTATTAGGCCGTTTAGCTAAATTATTCTTTGCTTTTGTGTGACCTTAAGTTTTTTATTTTTAGTAGGAGTAGTTACCGAGTTGTTTGAATCATTGAGTTTCAGCAAGATGAGACTCATTTGCTTCCTTAAGTTTTTATTGGTAATATTAGAAAGCGTAAGTTGTATAAAAAGATCTAAATTAGGTATTTGAGGTTCAATTTTTAAGCAATTTTCAATGTTGTTCAGATGATCATTGAGGTTTTCGCACTCAATGAATGATGAAAAATTGTTAATGCTTATATTAAGTTGATCAATTTCTTGAATACAGTTAAACGCTGTCGGGTTAGTATTAACGTCAATCAAATGAAGCATACTGGTTGATTGGTCAGCAGCGGAGAGAGACATGGTTGTGCTGTTTGAGGAGAGCGAAACTCCTTCGACAACAGCCATAATAGAATAAAATAAACCAAACCAAATATTTAAAAAAACTACTGACTAAAACAGAAAATAAATATGCACTTTACTGAGTAAAGGCAGTGAGAAACGCTCGTAGCTAAAAAAAGCCCGAACAATTCTGCGCCTACACAGTAAAATAGAGAAGGAAAAAAAAAAAGAATTCTAGAATTTAGCTACTCATTTTATACAACAAAATAATAACATAGAACGAAAGAAATAAAATAGAGAAAAGTAATAAAGAGATTAAGACAGAATAAGAGGGAAAAAATCACATACCAATGAGGAGAAACATTAGAAAACAAACAGATTTGAGGGAGAGGGAAAAAAACATGACCGCTCAGCTCTAAGTCCAAACGATAATCCAGGAGGGAATTAATTTTGACTTGGCAATAAACGAAATATAATTATTAAACAACTTTTACAAATTTGAAATTTCAAACCTATAGAAATATAACATTTTCGGATTTGGTATTTTTAACATACACAATAAATTAAAGTTAATATTATTTAGCACTTTTTAACACATCAACCAAGACAACAAATATTTCATTTCTTGATCATCTCAACTTTTTCTTTCAAAGCGTGGTGTAAACAAACAAACAGTAATGAGGAAGATCTCGAATTAGATGTTTTGTTGCTTAGTGGTAAAAGTTTGTGAATAAATTAAAACTTGAGATGCCTTTAGTAGCATTTTCTGGTGTTCCTTGCAGTGGAAAATCTGAGAGAGCCCCAAAACTACTGGACTATTTGAAATTGTCCAAAAAATGTGTGTTAATTAAAGATGACAACATACCTGCTTTATTTATTAGAAATGAAGTTTATGCAAGTTATTTATTTATTTATTTATTTTTTTTTATTATTTTAGAAAATCTTTCAGAACCTTTTTTTTTTTTTTTTTTTTTTTATCATCGTGCTTTGAAGGCAAAATAGGACTCGTATCTACTATATGACAAATCCCTTAACCCGTGTTGCTGGAATAAGAGGAAAATTAGAAAACGATAAAAAATTTATTTAAAAATGAAAATATAGATAATAATAATTTGAAATAAGATATAAAATCAATATAGCACTAAAAATGTGTAAAATCAAATTTTTGTTGGCAGTGATTTAAACAGAAAGCTAAAAAAATTCATAAACAAAACTATCAGGAAACAAATTTAAAAAAAATTAAAATAGAAAATTGTTCATTAACAAAAGCTGAATTGCATATTAACTCTGGATGAAGAGGATTACTAACCTATTTACTAAAAAAATTAGTAAATAGAAAAGATTAAATATTAAGTAGCAAGAATTGTCAAATCATGTCTATTGATTAAAAAATGTAATGTCATGGCATTTAAAAATAATATGTCTGAACAACACACGTAATCCTATTAAAGAAAAGTTGATACTACAAAAGAAAAACATTTATAGTTATATCCCATACAATATGAACAAAGCTAAATAAAAATAAATTATATTACAACGTTTGTTTTTATTTTTCCTAAATTTTATTCTCTAAAAGAAATATCGTAAATGGGAAATTTTCAAATAATCAAAATAGAAAAGTGAAAACAAATTGAGTAAAGGAATAGAAATACAAATTCTTCGGATTTGATATCATATTTGGTATAAAATCCCAAGTAGTGACTAAGAACTGTCGCCCAATCAAAGGACTCCTCAAAATAGAATTTGGCCACTAATATTTTTAAAATTATATCCAGTGTAATATAATTCATTTACTGACTAATTTTTGGGAATTTACGGCTCTCTTTATTTAGAAAGATGGCTATTGAAGATTATAGCAGTCTTATCATTTTAAGTGAACTAGCTGTGAAATATTGTAATATTCAAGTCTTTAAATAAACACTTCTCTTTTTTTTTTTTTTTTTTCTGTTTCTAGTGTTACATTTCCATACATGAAATAATAGGCAATTCAGAAGAAAGTATCATTTGTAACTTTTCAAAACTTTCTACAAAAGTAAAGTGAGTAGAAGTACTGCTAAAGATATGCTTATGAATTAATGAAACTGGTCAAAATTTCTAAAGTTAAAACTTTACCTAGAAACATTAAAAGATGTATATTAGTTTACAAATTAAATTTTTAAGTCTTAATATTTTTTTGAGGGGGATCAAGATACTTTTTTTAGAATTCATCAATGTTATTATACATTTTGTTACTTTAAGCTCTTTGTTAAAATCATCTGTATGCATATATAATCTTGTCAAATTCTTTGTTTTTATAAAATCTCTCAAAAGATTTCACTAGGGGAATCATATATTTCATTTCTAATAAATATTATGGGTTTCTCTTCAGATGCACAAAAAGAAAAAGAGCTCAGGAGTTCTCTGAAATCAGAAGTTGCAAGGTAAGTTTTATTTAATTTTATTCTTTGGTTTTCTTTCTTATTTTTAAAGGTGAAAATTATCAAATGAATCTTATTTTTTTCCAAAATAAATAAAAATGAAACATTATTAAAAAATTAATAACATTTTGAAGAATACCAGCAGAAGCTGTTTTCAGACCTTATACGTCCCTGAAAGTCCTGAAAAATAAATAACATCCTGAAATGCCCTAAAATTCAATAACTCATCCTGAAATTTTGAATGTTGCTATAGTTGTTTAGAGTGGATACCAGCAACTTTGAATGAAAAGGTGTTAAAGCAATAATGAAGTATAACTATTCTTTGTTATCTGTTGGAGTACTCAGTAGCAGATTATCTTTAACTTTTAATGACTTAGACATGGCTAACCACATAAAGTTGCTGTTGTCAAAGGTCAGGTATGTGACTAAATTTTACTTAGGACCTTACTTTCATAATAAAAATTTAAGTAGAATTTTTAAAGCAAAACATTTTATACCATATACTTTGATGAAACATTCTAATATACTATTTCTATTCTTATATATATATATATATATATTGTAGACTATTGGTCAGAAAAATGTGCAAAAGTATTTGCTTTTTATTGTTTTTCCTTGGCCATGAAATATCATTTTAGAGAAGTTCCTTAATCCTACCTATAATAAAAAAGTAATCCTACCTAAATAAATAAAGTTACATCAATTTCTCCACAATGTATGGAATGTATGTCAGTTTTCTTTTCAAAAGAAGCTGCATTTGCATTTAACTTCTGAATGGTGAGGTAACCTTACTGTATAAGCATCGGAACTTGCAGCTTACATACAGTTCTTAATGCTTTTAAGAAAATTATTGCTGCATTGAACTGTGATGTGAAAAGTTTTGTCCTTTTCATATTTCGAATGTTAAAACTTTCACCTGCAAGAAGGGAAGACTATCAAGAAGCTAACATATTCTAGAAGATGTTAGCGATCATTTGTTTGGGGTGATATATTCAGAACAGATGGTTGACTGAGTCAGTATGTGAAAGAATATTTGGGCAACTTGATGTCTTAAAGAAATTTTTTTTAGAATTTTTTAACTTCAAACATAGTGATAGGTGTATTTGCAGCTTTAAAAAATAAAAATAAATAAATAAATAAAAAAAAAATACCATGTAGTATATTGTACCTTAATTTTGTTGTTTTTATGGCCAATATTTTCTCACCCTTTCTTACCATCTTTTAAAAAAGGATCCTTTTGTTTGTGCACTTTATGATAAATAAAATGAATTCTTAAGAAACTTAATTTTTAAGTTTTGAAACCAGAAATTATTAGAAAAGCAAAGAATGCCTCTCTCGTGAGAAAAGCACCTGACAATAAACATTTTCTGTGTGATATCTGTAAGTGCTACATTAAAATAACAGAATGTCTACAACAAAAATTATCCTTTTCCCAACCCATTACTGAGAGATATGATATATACCCCCCCCATATCCAAAAAAAAAAATAAATAAATATGCTCTCAGTTGCATTGGAAAACAAATGTTTCAAGTTCAAATCGAAGATGACATGGACTGTGATAATCTTAAGTCCGAGTATGCAATATTTATGTGCAAAGATTATTCCAAAGAAATATAAGATTATAGGAAATATTTTGATATTTGTAAATATTAGTCAGCTGTTGCTAATAAGAAAGATGGTCTTGGGGCAATGAAATACCCATTTTAACCAAATTGTCTAAATCATGCTTGAGTTTTTCTTATGGCATATCCTGGAAGATTTTCTTTTGATTCCTGAAAGGGAGTTCTCATTCTATAGTCACATTGTTACTGATGTAAAGTACACTCTCTTTGAAGGTGGCATTATAGTTTTGAATCTGCTTAAAAAACTTTGACTACTTAAAAATTGATCAACATATCTATAATACAGAAAATCTATTATTCTATACTTTGTTTTTGTTGTTTTTTTGTTTTTTTTTTTTTTTAACATGGCTAGATTGAAAGTCAGTAAACATATGTTAAAATATAAATTTTAAGAAGTTGAAAAAATGTTTATTGATGGGAGAATAATTTCTTCATGGTGTTTTGTTTGTTATTCTTCAGTGTATATATTAAATACTTTTAGTATCCAGCAATAGACCTCACTGGTGTTACTTAAAAATATATTTTACTGATCATTAATTATTTTGTTGGTAGGATGTATATAAATTTATTAATATTGTGATTTATACCAAGTGATACATATCAACCAATCCTGGTTTAAAAAAAAATAATAAATCTAATTTTCCAAATCGTGAGGTGTGTAATTTTATTGGTAGTGTTACAAAAAAAGTGTATACACGGGCATAGCCTAGATTCATTCATATTCATTATAAAAAGAAAAAAATAATAAGACATGACATTTATTAATATTTTGAAGTTCAAATTTCATTAATCATGAACTGAACAATTCTTGAACTAAGGAGGGACACCTGGTCACTTTCATGCTGGAATGAATGCTGCAGTCAACTCAATTCTAGGTAATGTTTCTAGGTAGCCTGTCAGAGAAAAATGGAAAATTTTATTTTGTAATGAAAGGTAGTCTAATTTTTTATTTCTGAGAGCTATCTGATAAAATAAATAATGTTTATAACAATTTTTTATTTAACCTTTATTTATGTTACTGCCAATACTTGAAATCTGGCCAAATTGCAAAGTGGCTCTATAAACTGGCCTATGCCTGAAAAAAGGAATTTCAAGCTTTGGGCATTTTATTAACAATATTAGCCAATTTGTGATATTTAGGTTTTGGCTTTAATATAAACAACTTTATAATAATTTGATATGTTTTGAAATATTTAATTGATAGCAATTTCTTTTGTGTTTTCTTGTTTATAAAATATATCTATTCCTATTAAATATGAACAAGCTAGAGAAACCTATGAAAATAGCTTTGTTTTCCTGCAAAAAATGTTTCGATGTAATTGCTTTTCATAATAAAACTAGTTCAAAACAAAAGTTAAAAGGTTAATGAAACTTTCTCATTATATATCAGTAAATACAAAATAGATTCAT